>CAUYQV010020092.1:0-48316 GCA_963574575.1 Galagoides demidoff | reverse complement strand
TTAACCCTAGATTGTTTCCAGAAATTTCAGGCAGAAGACTGGCAGAGACTCATCAATCTGTACTCATTGGGACCTGAGCCCGAACCTCATGTCTACAGGCCTGGTGACGTGGTGTATGTCAAGCGCCATTGACAGGAGTCGCTAGAGCCACGGTGGAAGGGCCCGTACACTGTTATCCTGACCACCCGACAGCCATCAAGGTGGATGGCATCGCCTCTTGGATCCATTACACCCACGTCCGGCTGGCAGACCCGTTCGCTGACGCTGAGGACTACACACCTGAGTGGAAACTGTTAAAGGACTCTGACAACCCCCTGAAACTCAAACTTCGTAAGACTCCCCCAAAATGAATCCCTCTCCCCTAATAGTATTATCCCTTTCACTTGTATGTATATCATCCCAGAGCTTACACGAACCCCTAAATGTAACCTGGGTAGTTATAAATGCCTTGACAGGAACTATTACTAACCAGACCTCAAGCATACACCCAAAGGACACCTGGTTCCCTGAACTCATAGTAGACATAGATAAACTCATAGATACCTACCCTTACCCAGATCATTTCTATGTATGCCCAGGACACTTCAAAGATAAATGTGGAGGAGAGAGAGTACTTTTTGTGGGGATTGGGCATGCGTGTCTACTGGGCAAATTTACTGGGAGGCCCCATACCGAGAAGATTACATTGAAGTAAAAAGACAAGTAAACCCCCCTTGTTGTCAAAAAGAAACTCCCCAATGTGACCCAATAAGTACAACTTTCACTACTAAAGGCAAGGCAGCACAAGGATGGGAGCTAGGAAAACAGTGGGGCCTATGAATGTACTCTCCCAAAGATAAAGCCACAGGAAATATTTTCACCCTAAAAGTAGTATACTCAACTCTAGGACCCACACCTTCCCATACTCTAGGTCCCAACCTTGTCCTTCCCCCTCCCCCACATCTGAAGACCCCCGCCGTAACCCGAGTATCACTACCCTCACACCCTGGTCTAGTAAAGAACCTCTCGTTCTCCCTACTCCCAAGACCCCCATTCTTATTGCCCCTGCTTCAGTAGAAGAACACTCAGTCTGGGATATCCTTACTAAAACCTATCAGGTACTAAACAAATCTAGGCCAGACCTTACTGAGTCTTTCTGGCTATGCTTTCAGGCTAAGCCCCCTTACTACGAGGCAATAGCCATAGGAAGAACCCCTACAGTGGTTAAGGATAACAGTGCCTGCAGCAGCAGAGGCCCCGGCTCACCCTCCCCTCAGTATCAGGACAGGGCCTATGTGTAGGTACTCCCACTACCCAGTTTGCACACCTCTGTAACAACTCCTACTTTTGGAACCAATCACAATACCTCCAGCCCCCAAGAAATCTTTGGTGGGCTTGCACCACTGGCCTAACCCCCTGCTTACATGGCACAATACTAAACTTGACCAAAGACTTCTGCGTGGCAGTGCAGCTGTTTCCCCGCTTAATCTATCATGCTGAACAAGATATATATACAACCTTAAGACTCTAGCTTCTGAGGCACTGCAGAGAGCCTTTCACTGCACTCATGGTAGCAATACTCCTGGGCCTTGTAGGTGCGGGAGCGGCCACTGGGGTAGCTTCTTTGGCCTTACAAGACCAGAACTATAAAGTTTTAGGGGCAGCAATAGACTTAGACATAGAAAGAAAAGAAAAATCCATTTCCCTTTTACAAGACTCCCTAACCTCTCTCTCAGAAGTTGTTTTGCAAAAATGTAGAGGATTAGATCTATCATTTCTACAGCAGGGAGGATTATGTGCAGCCTTAGGAGAAGAATGTTGTTTTTATGCAGACCATTCAGGAATAGTAAAACAATCTATGGAATTAGTTAGGAAGGGGCTCCGAAAGCGTAAGCTACAGCGAGAACAATCTCAATCATGGTATGAGTCTCTGTTCCACAGATCCCCCTAGCTCACTACCTTACTGTCAGCAATTGCTGGCCCCCTTTTAATCCTGCTCCTGCTACTGACCCTAGGACCCTACATCATTAATCGCCTTGTTACTTTTATATGGGCCAGAATCAATACTGTTCAGCTGTTAGTCCTCTGTTCCCAATATGCCCCTGTGCATACTGTAGAAAATAGAGCTCAGGATTGTGCCTTAGGACCAAGAGAAAGGGGAGAATGTAAGGGCCAGACCAATGCCATTTTGTCATTTACTGCATAAGCTCTGTTAAACCGCAGGGCCATTCCCTGCTGCCTCCCCCCACACCTGCGTGCACAGCCATTAAGCCGCTGATTGAGACACCTTAGGCAGACAGCTGCCATAATAGGTAATAAGTAGCAGTTCCCTTGAATAGCTCCCATAATAGGTAATAGGTTTTTACTGAAATTCAGGTATTCTCCTTCAACTACCTATTAGCCTACACCACCTCTAGTCCAGTTAAGAAATCCCTCACCCCTCACCTGTACCAATCCAAATCCTCCTTTACTAGTGAAATCATCAACCACCAATCAAGAATGTAACTTTACTAGTGAAATCACTAATCACCAATCAAAAGTGTACTCGTACCTGACCCTACCCTTCTTGCTTTCTGTACCCCATAAAATCTTCCTCCACCTCGGGTCCCGTACTCATCCTTGGCTTGCATGCCAGGAGAGTCCGGGCTTCCCAGGGCCTGAATAAAACTCACCTCTTGCTTTTTACATTGGAGTCTGTCTTGGACTGTTTGCTGGGGCCATTTGGAAGAAATTTTCGGGCATAACATGTTCACTTGCCATCGTCTGTTCACTACCCTTCTGTTACCTTTCTGTTTCAGTGCTGGCTATGGGTTCTTATTCTGGTTAAGTTAGTTCACTTGCTTCTCAAAGCTCAGGATTGACTAAGTTCAGGAACTTGGTTTGCTATGTTTTCAAACCTGACTCTGACCTCCTACCTTTGACCTCAGAGATTCTCTAATCTAGGTATGATTTCCTGATTCTGAGGCCTAGCACAATGACAAAGAATGATGATACAACATGTTATGCAGTGAGGCCATGTTTAGTTCACAGAGAGGATAGGTTAGGTGTTAGGCATCTCCATCTGAAAGCACCCAGGGTTGGGAAGATAGAGTCAGAATTCTCTAAAGGGACTTGCTAGCTCAACAGACACATCCAAGGCTCTGCCATGATGGAAAGTCTGGATCTTGCCTCTAGACCTTTTATTAACAAACTACAAAATGCAACCTTTTATTAACTTTCTATCTTTATGTTTTTTTTTTTTTTTACTAAAGAAAAAACAAAAGGCATGTACTTTACAATGATGAGAGAAAGTTGAAGAATATACCCACTGTATCTGAAAGTTGAAGATTGCTTAGCTGAGGTTCAAGAAGTAGTGAGAAAAGGTATTTCATTTTGAATTCATGGAGAGCCTCATGCAGAGTGACTGAGAGGGCAGCTGATGGTTGAGATGGGTAAGCAGAATCATGCTAGTTTTGAAGCACATGTAAAGTCGGATCTGCTCTGTGGAGGAAATGAAGAAAGGCTATACTTTTATGGGTCAGCAAGACCACTTTCTTTTTTTCTTGGTCTGGCTAATATGTGTTTGTCTATTTATTTATTTTTTTATACAATATTTTAAGTTTTTCTTCTTTCTCAGACATATGGTTCACAATGACAGCCTGTAGTTTATAAGCTTACCTTATGAGCCACTTCTGCCAAAGGTCTCATTCCCTTTAGTAATCTTCCTGCGTCATTCTTCCCATTTTTTCCTGGTTTCTTCTTTTTCTGAACTCTTGGAGCTTACTACTCTGTCTGTTTATTTTCCATTGACTATTTCTCATCCTTTTCTGTTTCTGATCTCTGCAATTGATTTTGATCATTTTTGAGAGTCTATTCTATATTTTTCTTTGTATTGGGCAGATGAATTTTCCATATTTTTCTTTCCCACTTCTGCCCCTCTGCATATCTCCATTTCCATTTCCTCTGTCTGCATCCTCTCCCCAAGAGTGAAGGGGCTGCCACTCTGCCTGTTGACAAGATAGAAGTCTGTCTTTGGCAACCATGGTCACTGTGTTTTGAAGGTTCTCACTGCCTATAGTTCTTACCTTGGTACTTCTTTTTCCTATGTGATAAGTGTTCACCGGCAGACTCTTTTCTCTTTCACATTTTAGTGTTCTCTGGGTCTCTCTTGATTGAAGCTGGAACATTTCTATTTGGTATTGGAGGGGGTAGAGTTAATAATATTTATGTTAAGGGTGTGTGTGTGTGTAGGTAGAGACTTACAGTGGGAACTTAAGCTATGTCCTCTGAGTCATCTCTCTCATCAGAGAGTCCTGAACAGGTCCAGATTCCACCAAGAAATCCAAACACAATGTATTTTCTATTCCTCTTACACATCATGCAGAACTGAATGAATAAGCAAATGAATGAAGTTATGAAGCCAAAGGTGATCTTTTGAGTTGCATCTTAAAAAGTGATTTGAATGTTTGACGGTAATGGAAGAAGACATATTCCCTGTATCCAGGAAGGGCTGGCCTGCGGCAAATTTGTCAAGTCGTTAGCTGGATTGTCAGGGGTCCTATTTCATGCTCAGTCATCTAGTTTCCTAATCCTGCCTTTAGGCTGTCCAGATTCTTCCTCTGGTTTTTATTCTATTAGTTTTCAGTTCCAGATTAACCCCCAGACAAATTCCTCTTTTACCACTAAGATGGAATAAGTCCAATGTTCGAACAACTAGTGTATTTTGAGGCAGGTACCTAAACCCCACAGGGATAGGGATTCCCTCTATAGTTTATTATGCACATCTTATATATTTACATATCAATACATATTAAACTCTAGGAGAGATTAGGCTTCCCTCCTCAATTTTCCTAGTTTTGACAACTAAGAACATAGCTAAGAAAAAAACCCCTCCTCATTCTAAGCTTAAAATATATCTATTGTTGGGGAAGGCAATCTCCTCAAAATGTTGTCTAGGTCCAGCTATGAGCTAAACAGGCACCTTGAACAGAAGCTTCCACCTGAGGGCAAATAAGATGTGACCTGCCCCAGAAAGTACCACCAGTGCCTGAGAAGTAACGTGGGAGTGAGCGTCTCATCAGCAGCCAATCACACTAATAAGTAGACGATGGCTGTGGTCTAGCCCAGGAGAGGCTCTGACACCCCTATGTAAGTAGCAAACCTCCAGCCTCCTCTGTCCTTTGTGATCTGACCAGACTCCAAGCAGGAGAGAGAGGAGGTGGCAGGAATGGAGTATTGTTTTGACTTGTGCATGAGAATGAAGCTCGCAAATAATCAGGCCTGAATCTCACAGACCTTACAGGAGACCAGGTGGTTAACAAAAAGTGTCTGAGAAATTTTGGAAATCAGACTGAGGCCATGAGAAATCTTATCACCGGCAGAAATGTTGAACAGGGCACAGCTGGTAGCAGTTGTTCATTGCTTCCTGCTTATACTCCCAATGAGCTGAGACTCTTCACTAAACTTGTCATATGTAATATATATGCAGTCAGAAACTTTCCTAAATGAGTACAAGCTTTGTCTCTCCTGCTGTCTCTCCATCTAACTCTGTATGCATCTAACTACATTCCTACAAAGCAACTAAAAATGACTCGTATTTGTATGGTGCCGTCAATTCCACATGGTTCTTTGAATTGTTCTTAATTTTAATCTCATAATAGTTATTTTGGCAGCAAAAAGTACACAGGTGGAAAATGGTAGACCCAGGACACAAAACCAACTGTCCAGTCCCATGAATTTTAAAGTTGGAGTTTTCCTTTTGATCTTAGCTGGCTTCTGCTCCCGGGCTGTCTTGTTTTGTTCCCTTTATGAGCTGATACAGTCGAGGTTGCTCACTTCCCATGTGTCTTCCACCTCTCACTGCCCTTTTCACTTCCACTGCTCTTCTGCCTCCTCCCCCTATTTTCTCCCTGGTCATTGCTCCTTCCCCTCCCAACCCTCACCCTACTTCCCATTCTTGTTCATTCTCATCAGAAAGAAAATAGTCACTGAATCCAAATGCCATAGCCAGTAATGGCCCCTGCAGGAAACAAATCAAGCACGAGAGTACTCGGCACTCCACAGCAGAAAGGCTTCGTTCTGGAGGGAATACTTTCATGGCTGTGGAGAGCATCAAGGTTTTTGGTGGGCTGTTTCTCCCCCTTTCAGTGAGAAGGAGAGGCTTGTCAGATCAAACTGCTATTTGTTCTTTAGTGTCTGATTTAGGAGATTATACATCAGAGAGAAGCACTTGTAAAAGGATTATAGCATTATAGAAAAATAATTGGAATGTTTCATCTCTCTGCATATCATAGCTTGTTAAAGTTGCTCTAAGGAGTAGCCAGATTAATTAGAAAGAGGCAATATGCTTATTTCTCTACAGCACTCCAGTGGGCGAGACGCTCCTGCTTATATCCGTAAATGTGAAGTCGAGAGGTAAACCAAAGGAGGAGTCACTCAGAGGAATTAGCCTGAAAATTTAGCCTCCTAAAAGTGATCTATTTAGGATGTACAGGGAAGAAGTTGTGTTATAATATTGTTTCCATTATTCACAACACCATATTTAGCAGTCAGACATGAGAAGTGAAGAGAAATAACTTTCGTTATTGGCTCTGAGTCAGGCTCTGAACTAGGTGCTTTTTAAGTGGTACATTATTTAATTCTCCTCACAGCCCGAAGAGGTTATCTTAATTTCAGGAAATGAGCTAATGCATGAAATTCAAGCTGAGATCAATCTGATCTCTTAGACCTGTCCTTGTTTTTCAGTTTTGCCAGGTACTACCCTTGACCCCAGGGTCTTTCTCAGTGATAATGGCAGAGATCATGCCACATAGTCGCTGCATCATTTTTTGGATGAGAAACACAACTGACTCACATCAGATGTCCATAAATAAGAAACAAAATGCTTGCCCTAGTCATTGAAATTAAAAGATAATTTCATTACTAGGGCATGGCTTATACAGGGGTATGTCATCTTTAGTTGGCCAAAACAGAGAGCACTGCAGGAGGAGGAACAATGACAGAGCCACGGGGACCTCCGGAACAAAACTACTGAGCAGGCTTATCCATCCTGCCTGGGGAAAGAGGACAGTAGAAGGTCTTGTTGACAAAAATAGACCTTTTAATTAAGGCTATTAAAAAGTAATAGGATGCCATACTACTTCTTTTAAACAAGGTCTCAAACCTTTTTACTACCTTCCTGCAGCCAAAGGGGAGATCACAGATGTCTCCTTAATTCCCCAATTAACAAGGCTATTATTCAGGGTCTCTAGAGAAACAGAACCAATAAAAAGGAAGGAAAGGGAAAGCAGAGAGAGAGAGAGAGAGAGAGAGAGAGAGATTATGAAGGATTCCACAAGGTGGGGGAAGGAGACCTTATATGATTTCTAGTCTGAGGGCATAGGAACCAGAGGTGTGGATGGATGTCCAAGGACAGGACAAGGTGGGTGCACCATCTCTGAGATAACATATTTGTCCCTCCTCTGCCTTTTCATTCTATGTGAGCTCTCCACAGATTGGGAAACACCTGCCTACACTGGTAAAGGAGATCTTTTTTACTCAGTCCACCAATTCAGATACTAATCTCTTCTGAATATACACTCACAGACATACACAATCAGAAATAATATTTTACCAGCTATCTGGGCATCTCTAAGCCAGTCAGACTGACACATAAAATTAACCATCACCACAAGATGGTTACTCCCTTCCTTCTTTTCTTGCACAGAGAGCAAGTGTGTTGACAGGCCAAAACCTAGGCCATTGGTAGAAAGGGCTCTTTTCTCTCTCTGTAAGTCTTCTGGGGCAATTGTAAGGATATGTATCCATTATCGCGTACATAGGAGTAGTATAGACAGTCAATCCATAGAGTTCACTACTCTCTATTGATGTCTGTTACAAGCCTGAGATAATCAGCTTGATAATCTAATATAATTGAATAGGCAATTAATTAAAGTCTGTTCTTTAGGATGAGCTGTTGATCTTAAAATATTTAAATACAAACAAAAAATAGCCACAGAAAATATTCTGAAGTTAGAAAAGATTATCTTCAGTCTTCAGTGTCCCACTTTCTATTTAGAAATCTTCTCTTATGCTTTTTTCCTTTACTCCTTCTCCAAATAACCAAAAACCTCATGTCCCATCCTCATTCCCAGAATCTGCACATATGCCCCCTCTGGTAGCATACTTAGCCCCCAAAGCTGACTAGGGTAAGCCACAGGTGACAATGCTTTATCAAGAGACCCAGGCACAGGTTTCCCACATGTTTGTGTGTTTGTATATTTCCATTCCACCTTAGGGTATTTCTTGAACATTACCTCTAAGTTAAATGATTACTTTTTGACAAGGGCTTTGAAATCCACAGGGGTGAGAAGCGTGGGCATTTACAGAACCATGGTAGGTCAACAGAGGAATAATTTTGCAACGAGACCTTTGTTACTGTCAGGATCATACATACCACGCTGGCAGATGCCCTCATGTACATACTTGTTACCTCCTCATCCTTCAAAGAGAAAGTCGATATTCTGTTCTGCATGAGCCATCTTCCATGATAGGCATATAGTCACTTTATTGGCCCCTACCTCAGACCCTGGGGAACTCCTACAACACACAAAGAGGAAACATATCCCAAGCTTCCATGTAACCATGGAATTATTCACTCCCTTCTTCCCTCCCCTACTCCCTACTTATTAATAGTGTCAGTGAGATTCTCCAGTTCTATTCCCCACAATGCTCTTTCTCTCTTTATCTTTCATTTTTTATCTAAAGCCATCTGTAAAAAAAAATCTTAAAATCTTTTTGTAAACACAATTCATTTTGATTTTTTTTAGAGACAGTCTCTCACTTACTTTTTCACCCTCAGTAGAGTGCAGTGGAGTCGCTCCAGCAACCTCCAACTCCTGGGCTTAGGTGATTCTTCTGCCTCAGCCTCCCAAGTAGCTGGGACTACAGGCACCCGCCACAACGCCCGGCTATTTTTTGTTGCAGTTTGGCCAGGGCTGGGTTTGAACCCGCCACCCTCGGCATATGGGGCCGGCGCCCTACTCACTGAGCCACTGGCGCCTCCCTGATTTTTTTTGAAAAATGGTAAATATTCCTTTTAATTTTACAAAGATCACTTTTATGATGGTATAGCTCCTCTTGTAAATTTTTGGAATCATGGCAATCACGTGATATTGAAAATTTGTAAAGGTGGGCAAGATGAAGAATTTTATATAGGAGATGACATGAAATGCAAGACAGACTCTGGCCTACAAGCCAGAGGTTTCTTGTACTTGATGTGAAGGAACCTTAACCTTGATGAAAAGGGAACTTCTGGTTGATGTTTTTGTTAAGTACTTAATTACAACTCCCTAATCTTTTCAAATTTATTGTGCAATGTGTTTACCTATTCAGATTTGGGTTTTGTGAATTAAAGACTCATTTGTAATATTTCCTTGATTCTATCCCTGGAAAAATTTTGGTTGGGTCCAGGTAACCTTAGAGCCATTTTTTCTTTGAATGTAAAATTTATGCCAACACTTAATGCCAAACTCAGCAGGTGTATTTTTTACAAGCAGATGGAGGGCACTGAATCCCCTAGATAGCATCCATTAATTTCCTCCTTTTTGGCACTACTCTACCCACTGCTCTGTTATTTTCTTTCTTTTTTTTCAAGATTGTTTAATGACATATGCTGTTTTCTGATGATGAGATCCAAGGTCATTAGAAAGATTTCACCAAGGAAATCTTGTTGACAACAGAGATTCCAGGACATGAAATGGAAGCATAATAGCCAAACATAGGCAAGGGTTTACAGGGTTATTACATCTTGTGTGTGTGTGTGTGTGTGTAGAAGTGTGAGAAACCAACTTCTTTTCTGTCAGTACAATTTTGTTAGAAAGATTCCAATCACAGAATTAGAAAACCTCATAGTTGTAAGAAATCTTAAAAAACATGTAGTTTTGCGATCAGCCCTGTGTTTAATTGCTTCTCCAGTATCCTGAAAATATCTTTTGGCATCTCTTTGAATAGCTGCAGGGATGGAGCACTTATAACCCTGGGGATGGCACATTCACAGATATTGAAAATGTACCCCTATGAGAAACCTAAATCTATCACCTGTCTTTTCCAACCTTTAGATCTTGAATATAGCCATTTTTTCTCCTGTAGTTCTCTTCTCCATTTTGGTTATTGATTCTCCCTTTCATCACTTCCTCATTTGATGGAAGTTCAAGGCCACTGCCATTTTGGTTGTTCTGCTCATCTATATCAACTTGAAGTGTCATCCCTAGATTGAAATTCAATAGTCCAGGAATGGTCTGATAAAGCCTAGAGTAGGGCAGGACCATATCTTTAACATATTATATATCAAAAACTTGTAAGTTTCCTTTTACTTTCCCTTCTACCTTTTTAGGATGATAAGTCATATCTCCCTTGCACCTGTGCAACTGAATTTAGATCTAAGAATGAACTCTTATATTTATAGACACTAATGTTCATACTCTTAATTTCTTTTAGAAACACTTTTCTGTTTATACATGAACTATCCAACCTATCTATTTTATACTTTTTCTGTATAATTCTCAAGTTTGAAAATAATTTTCTTTTCTCCTTAATTAAGAACATTGTTTTGGGTGATGATTTCTTTTAGAGGTTAGCACTTATTTCTAAAACTTTATTCTGCATAACGATTGGTTTACATTCCTCCCTCCCCACTACCCACCAAGGAAAGATTGTACGAATATTTAGAATAATTTTCAGATTTTAAAAATTGCCCTTAATGCCACAAATTTTTCTTTATTATACTGCAAAATACATAGTATTCTTTCCTTTACTTCAAGAGTTTAACCAGTACTTGTCTGACATCATCCATATTTCATAGGTGTTCTGAAAATCTTTTAAAAAATGATGTCTTCATTACCTGTTTAATTTTAGAGAATAGTTATGGTAACATTTTGTATTATTTCCTCCATATGGCCTGTTTCAGTCTCTTACAGAATGCTGAGGTATTGGTGATTATATCTCCTTGATCATTTTTCAGGGTCAGGGTGGCTTTTAACCCCCATTATTATCTCAGTCAAGCTGGTGATATTCTTTTCTGTGCCTCTAATTCTAAAAGCCTACCTTTTGGTGCTTCCGTCTGGATGTAAACAGTTTTCAATTTACTGTGAATTTCTTTTACTATTATCTACCTCTTAGTTCCTTGTAGTACACGGTTCTCTAAAGCTTCTTACCAGAAATTGGCATAACTTTTCCTGCAATATCTGGGTTCCATTCATTTTCGTCTTCTCTGTTAGTCCTTCATCCTTGCTTCAAATCTCTTATGTCTTATCACAGACATAACCAAGAGTATTCTTCAAGGCTTGGCTTTCTTCCCTTTCTTTCATCCTTTCTCCTTTGCTTCTCTCTCTCTCTTTTTCTGTGGTGATCTTCGTGAGTTTATTTCTTTTTCTCTTAGGGTCCTTTAAAAACCATTTTGCAGAGTGACCGATGGCTAAGCCCTCCCATTCAGTTCACTGTGCATCTCCAGTGGAGGTGGTCAGTGCTCACTGATAATTCTTGTCCTTGAAATTTTTCAAAATCCCTTGCAATTAGGATAGGCATTTGAGTACTTCTGTCCACACAGGTGTCATTTCCAGGCTGAGAGTAGTTCAGAATCTACTGGGCCTTCTCTGTGCCCTCTTCACTACCATCTGTGGTTGGCTGTTTCTCTACATGACCAAGAAGTCACAGCTGATGGAGCCGTGAGGTGGAAGCTGTCTTGGTTTGTGGGTTGTACTTAGAAGAGAATAGCCCAGTGCACTTCAAGGCTGTGCCTTGAGAAGAAGTGAACTTCCATTATGTTAGGTTGAAATAAAAGATTTATTTGTTACTTCAGCCTAGACTAACTTACCTTGATTAAAAACAGCAGCCATCTGGCAGCTTGGTGTAGCTGATTGTAACTGTGGTGTGGACTCTGGATGATGACTGGACACTCATGGCACTCATGGCCCTTAGAGTGTGAGGCCCAAGATTAAAGGTACTATTGGTAAGTTACCAGATTTGCATTAGTGGTAGTTAAGTCTTCCAAGTATCTTAAATTTAAATGTTTTCTGGGTCTTTAAAGGAATCATCTCTTTCTTTCTCTCTCTCTCTCTTTTTAAAACAGAGTCTCACTCAGTCACCCTGGGTAGAGTACTGTGTCATCATAGTTTACAGCAACCTCAAACTCTTCGGCTTGAGCAATCCTCTTGCCTCAGTCTCCCTAATAGCTGGGACTATCAGCACCTGCCATAATGCCTTTTTTCTTTTTCTTCTTTTATCAAGCTTTCAGAAGCTTGGCCTTTCAAAATGTAATCACCAAAGCACTTTCTGTTCATATGATTGGATTGTCTCTAATTTTAGCCTCAGCCACCAGTTTTCAAAAGAAAGAATATCTAGAAAAACTGCTGTGCTTTTCCAAGGCCTTACCATGGCCCCCATTGTTTTACACTTTTTCCTGCTGTCTCAGACATGTCTTTTTTTTTTTTTTTGTAGTTTAGGATGCTGGAGGCTACCATGTAGTTGTGTGGTCAAATGTGCCCAGAAGCTGTTCATTAGATTGGGCTACAGAGAAGAACTGGGCTGAATTTTGGGTTCAGGGAAATCCTGGGGCAGTCACAAATTTACTTCCTCACATGTCTGCAACAGAAAGTGCTGCTTCCAGGGTGATTTTATAGTGTCTAGAGGACCATGATCTGAGAGAGATAAACTTCCATGATATTTCACAAATGTATATTGTTCCTCATTTCTTGTTATCAACATCTTTCTGAGGCAAGTGAATATCTACAGAAGATGAAGAACTAAAGCCTAGGGCTCGGTTCCAAACACAATCGCAGAGACATACAGCAGATATAGTTTTGTTGTCCTTGAAACTCTAAATCTGCTCCATCTGACTCTAGGGTTAGACCTCCAGATCCATTTCTAAATGTAATTATTTCCAGTAGCAATTATAAAACTTTTAAGGATCATGGAATGTTTCCTCTCTTTCTGTCTCTTAAAGAGGTAGAGTAATGCTTCATTCTCTTCTTATTAAAGAAGATAGGTACACAGCTCTGAAAATAGTACATTTCTGCTATTGGTGTCAAGACTGGTCTCTTTTCTTAAAATGTAATGATATTTTCTTAGGAAGATATTGTACACTAGGTATGGCTGTCAGCAGCATCTTCCCTTTGATCAAATAATTGAATAATTATTATATATTCTCGAATGTACTATTTTTGCTAATGCATTGGTTATCAAGAATGACAAAAGTGTTCAGATTATGCTAGCTGCATTAAGAATGGAAAAAAGGCCACAGTGAGGTAATTTTATTTCATTATTTTGTAACTATTTCTTCTTTATTAATGCTTCATAAAATCTTGATATTCAAAGCTTGTGTTTATTGAATAAAATTATTCTTTCTTGGGCTAGATCACTGTTCACAAAGCCCACAAAGCTGGGAAACATTTAGTATCAATCCTCCAGTGTTGAGCAATTAGAATTAAGTAAGTTAGTAGTTTATTTTTCTCTGGTATGGAAGTTTCAGGAAGATAGGTAGTTCTAGGCTGGTGTCGTCCCTCTGTTCTACAAATTGTGAGCATCCCAGGCTTTTTACAACTTGTTAATAAGTTTTTGTGCTTTCTATTCCTAATGTCAACCTATGGTCCAAGATGGCTGTGCTTGCTCCAGTTACCAGTTTTGCCTTCCAGTCTACAGAAAAGAGGAAGGCTATGAAAAAGGGTACATGCCAGATGACTTTTAAGGATGGTCCCTGGAGGTACCACATATCATTTGTGCTTAGATTTCATCAGCTTCCTCTGCCAGAATTTAGGAAACTGGCCCCATATATTTGCAAAAGGATACTAAGAAACTTAGGTGATTTCCCTTTCTACCCCAGGCAATCGTGGTCTGAGGTAAGACAAAACAAAACAACCCAGGGTTTCATTTCTATAGACAAGGGAGAATGTTTGTTGGTAGTCATCCAGAAGTTTCAGGCTCACTGTCCTTAAGCCCTTCAATGAACCAGAGGACCATGGGTTGAGATTTCATTGAGGAACATCTAAATGAGGCTGGTAGAGGATCCTTTGGATTCTGCCCCCACTATTGACCTTCTGGGAAGTTCATCTGGGTGTCTAGGGATAGGCATTTCTCTCTTCCAGGCTGAAATTCTATGTAGACCATTTATGTTAAGACTTTTATGTTTTGGATAAACACACATGTCTCTGGGAATATTAATGGATAGACTAGCGTGTTATAGTGCAAGACTACAGATGTGCCGACAGAACCACATTTAATACTGGCTGTGTTTTTTATTAAATGAGTGAATATGGGAATGAATGCAAATATCATGACCTCAGTTTTCACAGCTGTCCAATGAGTTACAATAATGCCTTACATGTTTTATGAAGGTGTAGTAAATTATATAATGTTTGCAAAGTGCAAACTTGGTGATTAAAAACGATCCTTTCTTTGCCTTTCCCTATTAATCATGCACATAACAGCTCAGATTAGATTCTCATATTAGCAGAACACTGGGCCCCAAGCAGATGAAACTGGTGATGAGTAAATTTTTATAGACGATGGTCAGAATTATTCTAGGGAAGAGAGGAAACTTTCTGAGGGATGAACGTGTTGCTGTGGCTTGAGGCCTGATCAGCATTAGCAGGGATTAGAACCCTCAACTGCAACCAGGACCACATTTATTTTGACATCTTGCTGTGGTGATTTTAATCCTGTCATTTTAGAAGGAGGGAATTTTGATGTGATCTGAAACACATACCAAGGAAGTTGCATCTTTTTTTTAAAAGTTATTTTTAATTATTATGGGTATATCATAGTTATGTTAATATATCTTTACAGTACACATGTGATGTTTTAATACAGATATAATTGTGTATTAATCAAATCAGGGTATTGGGGTCTTGGACCCCTCCCCCAGCACTTGTCATTTCTTTGTGTTAGGAAAATTCCAACTCCATCCTTTGGTTATTTTAAAGTATTCCATAATTTACTGTTGAGTGAAGTTACTTTGTTGTGTTATCAAATATTTTTCTTTCTATTTATCTAACTATATTTTTTGCATCCATTAACCATCCTCACTTTATACTCCCTCTCCACTATACTTCTCAGCCTCTGACAACCATCACTCTGTGGTCTCCATGAAATCAATTTTTTTTTTAATATTTAGCTCCCACATATGAAGTGAGAACATGTGAGATTTGTCTGTCTGTGCTTAGTTTATTTCACTTAACAGTGTTCTTTAGTTCCATCTATGTTGGTGCAAATGGCAGGATTTTATTCTTTTTTATGGCTATATCACATGCCATTGTGTATATGTACCACAGTTTCTTTGGGCATTCATCCATGGATGGACATTTAGATTGATCCCAAATCTTGGCTACTGTGAATAGTGATAAGCTAAACAAGGGGGTGCAGATATATTTTTGATATACTGATTTTCTTTCTTTCTTTCTTTTGGATATGTAGTGAGACTGCTTGGTCATATGGTAGTCTGTTTTCAGTTTTTTGAGGAACTTCCATACTGTTCTTCAGAATGATTGTACTAATTTACATTCCCACCAGACAATGCATGAGGGTTCCCCTTTCTCTGCATCTTCACCACCATTCATTATTGTTTGCCATTTTGGTAAAAGCCATTATAATAGGGTAAGATGATTGTCATTGTAGTTTTGATTTGCATTTCTCTAATGACTAATGATGTTGGGCTTTTTTCATATACCTTTTAGCCATTTGTATGTCTTTTTTAAAGAAATGTCTATTCAGGTCTTTTGCTCATTTTGTAATCAGATTATTTGATTTTTTTCCCTAAAGTTGTTGTAGCTCCTTGTATATTATATTTTACTTATTAAGACTTTGTCAGATGGGGAGTTTGCAAATATTTTCTTCCATTCTTTGGGTCATCTCTTCTCTTTGTTGATTGTTTCCTTTGCTGTGCAGAAGGCTTTTAGCTTGATATGATCTTTGGCATATTATTCAAGAAATCCTTGCCCAGACCAGTGTCCTACAGTATTTCCCTAATGTTTTCTTTTCGTAGTTTCATAGATTCAGGTTTTAGATTAAAGTGTTTAATACATTTTGATGCGATGTTTATATAAGGGAAGAGATAAGGGTTTGGTTTCACTTTTCTGCTAATGGATAATCAGTTTTTTCAGCACCATTTATTGAAGAGACTGTCCTTTCTCCAATGCATGTTCTTGGCACCTTTTAGGTACTCTATGGAAGTATGAATTAATTTCTTGGTTTTTGGTCTATGTGTCTGTTTTTATGCCAGTGCCATGCTGTTTGTTTACTGGAATTCTGCAGTGTAATTTGAAGTCAGTGAATGTTATTCTTCCAGTTCTTTTTGCTCAGGGTGGCTTTGGCTATTCTGGGTCTTTTGTGGTTCCATATACATTTTAGGAGTATTTTTTCTATTTCTGTGAAGAATGTCATTCGTGTTTTGATGGAGCTTGCATTGAATCTGTAGATTGCTTTACATACAGACATTTTAACAATATTGATTCATCCAATCCATGAGCATGAAATATCTTTCCATTTTTTCCCTGTTTTAAGTTTTTTCACCAGTGTTTTATAGTTTTTGTTGTAGAGATCTTTTACTTCTTTGACGATTTCTAGGTATTTCATTTTATTTGTACCTATTGTAAATGGAATTAGTTTATTAGTTTCTTTTTCAGATTGTTTGCTTTTGGCATAGAGAAATGCTACACATTTTTATATGTTGATATTGTAACCCATAACTTTGTTGAATACGTTCTGATAGTTTTGTGTGTGTGTGTGTGTGTGTGTGTGTGTGGACTTTAGGTTTCTCTAGATTTAAGACCATACCATCTGCAAATAATTTCACCTCTTTTCAAAACTCAATCCTCTTTATTTCATTCTCTTGTCTGATTACTTTAGCTAGACTTTCAGTATGATGTTGAATAACTGGGGTAAATAGGGCATCTTGTCTTTATTCAGATTTTAGAGTAAAGGCTTTCAATTTTTCCTCATTCATGATGTTACTATCATATATTTTATCATGTTGAGATATGTTCCTTCCACATGGTTTTTTGTGAATTTTAACACTGAAGAGATGCTAAATTTTATTTAATGCATTTTTTTGCATCAATTGAAATCATCATATGATTTTGTACTTTGTTCTATTGATATAATGTGTCACATTGATTGATTTACATATGTTGAATATTCTTGTATCTCTGGGAGGAATCCCACTTAATCATGATGAATAATCTTTTTAATGTGTTGTTAAGGACTTTTGCATCTATGCTCATCTGAGATAAAGGGCCTATTGTTTTCTTTTTTCGCTGTTCATTTGTCTGGTTTTGGTATCGGGGTGGATGCAAGCCTCACAGAATGAGTTTGAGAGTGTTCTGTCTTCCCTGATTTTTTGGAATAGTTTAATTAGGACCTGTATTAGCTCTTCTTTGATACTTGGTAGAATTCATCAGTAAAGTCACTGAGTTCTAGGATTTTTCTTTCTTGGGAGAATTTTTTGTTAATGGTTCTATCTTATTTCCTGTTATTGGCTTATTGGCTTACTTCCTGGTTCAATTTTCATAGATGATATGTGTTTAGCAACTTATCCATTTCCTCTAGGTGTTCCCATTTATTGGCAACTGCTCCTGGTAGTTTCTAGTTATCCTTTGTATTTCTCCAGTGTTAGTTATAATGTCTCCTTTTTCATTTCTGATTTAATTTACTTAGGTCTGTTCTCTCTCTTTTTAAAATTAATCTGGGCAAAATTGTGCAAATTTTATTTACCTTTTCCAAAACCAACTTTTAATTTCATTGACTTTTTTGTATTTATTTTTGTTTCAGTTTCATTTATTTCCTTTCTGATCTACATTATTTCTTATAACACTTTTGGTTTGGGTTTGCTCCTGTTTTTCTAATGATTTGTGATGCATCATTAGATTGCTTTTCTACTTTTTTTGTTGTAGGCTTTATTGCTATAAACTTTCCTCTTAGTATTGCTGTATCTCATAGGTTTTGATATGTTGTATTTTCATTTTCATTTTTTAAGAAATTTTTAAATGACCCACTTGTCATTTAGGTGCGTATTGTTTAATTTCCATATTTTTGTATAGTTAGAATGTTTCTCTTATTGATGATTTCCAGTTTTAATCCATGCGGTCAGAGAAAATATATGATACCATTTTTTTGAATTTTTAAGTCTTGTTTTGTAGCCCAATATATGTTCTACCCTTGAGAGTGATCTACGAGCTAAGGAGAAGAATGTGTATTCTGCAGTTGTTGGGTGAAACATCCTGTATCTATCTATTAGGTTCATTTGGTCTATAGTACACGTTAAGTCCAATGTTTCGTCCTTGATTTTCTGTCTGGATGGTCTGTCTGCTGCTGAAAGTGGAGTGTTGAGGTCCCCAATGATTAAAATATTGGGGTCTATCTTTCTCTTTTGTTCTGATAATATTTGCTTCATATATCTGGATGCCCCAAGGTTGGGTGTCTATATGTTTGGCAAGGGCTCTTCAGTCTGTAGGAAGTGAGTCCTGCTAGGACGGGGTCCTTCCCTTCAGGGTGTTGAGTTTCCTTCTTGCCCATGGTAGGTACAGAAATGCCATCTAGGAAGTAAGGCCTAGAAATCAGGGGCCTCAGGAGTCTTCTTGGTACTTTATTTTACTGTGGTTACGATGGGACCCAGAATCCTCTGAACTATTTCCTTTCCCTTCCCCAAGTGGAAGAAAAATTTCCCTGTGTTATACTGCATGTAGTTGGAGGAAAGGGACATAACACTGGGTTGGCTGCTGCCATTAATGTCTCACTGGGTCACGTGTACCTCAAGTCCACTGGTTCTGAGCCAACACAGCCTCAAGAATTGTTCAAGGACTGCAGTGTTTGTGGCCTGACCTGACTGCCTTATGAATTTATCTCAGACCCGAGGCTGGTTTTTGTTGGCTGGTGGTAGGGCTAGGCAGAGCTCAGGTTTCTACCACTGGAGTGGAGGAATTCTCTCCTGTTAGCAGGTCTAATTGCTCCCTCCTTGGGCACAGGCTGAATTCCACCCTGCGCTGTGTCCTACTGTATTCCAGTGCAACATCTCACCATTACTTCACTATACCTCCCTTGGACACACAGATTTTCTGTCCACTTAGCACAATGGCATGGCACTGCTAGGGCACAGGTGGGATAGGCAATGAAAGACAGTCTTTTCTGTCCTCCTCTGTGCCTTTCTCCTCAATATAATGTTAAAACCGTGTACTATAATCCCTCACTTGATTTTTGGTTCTTGACAGTTGGTGAATTTCATATTCATTCAGAGGGGCTGTTACTGGAGGTTTGTATTCAGCCATCTTGCTCCTAAACCCTCTCACACATTTTACCTTTTGAAAATTGCCAGGCAGTGAGCAGAACCAGCAGCCATCAGGAGTGAACCTTAGAGTGTTTGAAAAATGAGGTTCCAAGACTGAGAAGATGGAGCAAAGAACCAGGATAGCTGTTGTGTGCTCCTTTTTTTCTTTCTTTATTTTTTAAGTTTTACTTTTTGTACACTTTTTTAATAATAAATAAAAATATTATTTTTACTTTTTATTTTGAGTGTTTTTAAGCATCAACACAATATCATCAAATGAGTCGTCAAAATGTCCTGCTTAAAATGCTGTCTTCTTGCTGAATAAGAATAGCAAATTTGGTCTTGGGAAAAGACTTAACCATTTAGGAGGGTTTCAGTCTTCTAGAACATCAGACGATTATCAGTGAAATTGGGGAAAAACATCAGGCTTTGAAGACCACTTCTCAGGAACTTGGGGTCATCGGCGTGCTGGATACCCCGCTGTGTGCCAGTGTCTGTGTTCACTGGTAGTGCTCCTATGCTTTTGAACTTGTGCAATGGCTTGCTGGGCGTTGGCAGAGTTGGGTTTGAGCAGTTTTTACTCCACAAAGGACTGTAGCTGAAGGATTGCTCCTTTCTGCTTGTTTTACTGCTACCATCTCAATGCTGTATATGAGTGCAGTGAAGCAATGATGCACCAACTGTGCCTTTCCTTGAAAAACAAGGAGCATGTGAACAAGACAAATGCCCTAAAAGGGGAGGACTGATCCAGGATCCTGAAAGAAAAGCACTCTGACATATGTCCTAAGAGACGTGCAGAGAAATTCTGCTCTAAAGAGTATTTTTCTAGACCTTAGGACTTTGTGTCATATTATTGTTTCACTGTTTAAAAGGTTCCTGACTGGCAATACCTTAAAATTTAAGAGGAAAGCAAAAAAGAATCAGATAAATGTGGTTATATATCTTTGTTATGATGTAATGGTGAGATTCTTTGTGTCAGGTGTGTTGATCCTAAGTAGGAAATTAAGGAGTAAAGTAATGTATCTGTCATAAGTATTTTAAAAAAATTACCAATAGGTGACACTGTACCTACAGGGGTACAACTCAGAAAACATTGAAGTAAGGATTTTTGAAAAGAAATAAGTTAAACTGTTACCTCCTACCTTTGTGTGTCACAAATAGTTTGTGAGTAAGAGAGATCAGTCCCAGTGTTATGTATCATAATTGCAAGGTGTAAATACAATATTATGGCAACAGGAGGAGTGGGACTTTTATGTAGAGAAATAAAAATGACCTATTATTTACTATAAATTGGGGTACAGCCTTTGTGTGAGGCAAATGTTAAGCTGAGAAGTAAAACATGCATGATATAAGGCCATAATTTCTAAGTTTAAAGCTTTCATAGAAGTGGACCTTAAATGAAACTGTGGATAAAACTCATAACCCTGAAACAAAGTGTATTAATTTGTTGAATTTATGAATAAACTCTGTATATAAGTACTTTTCCTTCAACAGAAATAAAATCTGCTCTTTTTTCTTTTTTTTAAGAATCCAGGAAACCAGTTTGAACTAGACCTGGACTTAAATATATTTAAAACATAAGTAAACAAAATACCCAGAATATGTCTTGGATCAAATAAAAATTTCCATTTATATTAAACACCCCCCCACCACCACCAACTATAGGTGCTTTTCTTTTAAATTCATTTGCCTCTGGACACCTTTCTGCATTTAAATGTTCATTTAATTGTCATATGGCCCATTTTGCATGGTAAATATTTGCTTATTTCTGAAAGATTTCTTATTTCTCTCGTGTTTGATTTCATCTTGTGTTCTCTTGTTGGTTTTTAATTGAAAGCTTCATCGAGTAAATATGCTGTGCTCTCCAGTCTGGATTCATCAATTCACAGAGGGCACAGCTCACTTGTGCCCCAGACAGACATGTTTATTGATTACCATGCTGCAGATTTAGACAGGAGCTCTTGCAAACTGAGGATGGGAAAATATTCACAGAGAAGGAGAGAAGGATCTGGAAGTTGATCAAGTCCCACTTTTTATAAATGCTTGTGTGTGTCAAAGAAGTCAGGAAGATTTTTTTTTAAATGTAAATTGCATTAAGAAAGCAGGTGCTGGCTTACAAACCCAAAACATGGTCCCTGGGAAATTACTAGGACGGGGAGAACAATAAGAGGAGAGACATTTGTGTGTCTTCAAAAGTCCTTTCCAAGCACTCAAGCCTTATCAGAGCCTGCCCCAGCTTTGCTCTGGGTGAACATTTCTCAGCCTTCTCCTCCCCAGGCTAACATTCCCACATTTATTTACAGGCTAGTCAGAGCTTACATTCGTGTGCCTCAAGGTTGGGTATTTGGTGCTGTATTATTTTTGCTTTGTCTTTACCTCCAATGCATTGAACTGAATCATAAAATACTGCTGTTAAAACACAGGCACACAGAAAAGGAAGGTGCTGACCTGATACTGTGCCACAGGAATTGAGGTCATCCTGTGTGGGGACCAGATGTCCCCACATGGGTCAGACTAGATCTCATTCAATGGGGTGGGGGAAGGAGATTAATATCCATTTGGGATAAATCCTTTATCTGCAACTCCTGGCTGAAAGATGCCTAATACATCTTCCAACTTCACTTGCTTTTGTTGCTTTTACTTTTGTTTTGTGTTTGGTGTAGATGTGGCCAAGAACAAAGCCAGCTTACCCACTACTTTCTTCCTCTGGTTGTGCCCATGGGAATCAGAATGTTGGACCCATATGACCACAGGACTCATTCTAGAGGTAAACCTTGTTCGTCTTTGTTGGTAAAAAATCTATATTTGTAATCTTTGTTTCCCCAGAAGGAAATGTCCACTTTCCTCCCTACAGAATGGGGTTTCTGCTTTCTCTAGTAACATTTTCACTCAGTTCTTCCCCCAGGAAGAAGCACTATTTATTCCATTGGTGAGGTTGGTGAAAAGCTAACTTTGATTGGACCCCATTACCTAGGCAGTGAGGGTAAAGCATTGAAAAGACAGCGCTTGCCTGTCCTTCAAGCTCTGGAAGTCTGTATTGTGCTGAGTAAGATGGCGAATAGACTTCACTCCGCACTTCAAACTTCCCTTTCTGAGGTTTATGCTTCTATCCCCATCTCCATGTTAGTTCTTTGTGTTTATTCTATCTCTCTATAAGGGAGGGGGGTGTAATTGGTATTCCTGGGGTGGCCATTGGCCAGGTGCTGGCCAGTGGCTGTCTATCGCTCACCCTTGCTGAGACCCTTCCAGGACTGACTTGCAGTGGTTTCTAAATCATGCAGATCTTTGGAATCCCCTGGGGCAGCAGGTACAAATACAGATTTCTCATACCAACTCCAGAGCTAATGAATCAGAACTTTCTGGGGGTGGAGTACAGGATTCTGTATTTTGAACAAGTCCTATGGATGTCTGTGATGGTCAATCAAATTTGAGAACCACATTTTAAGACTTTTCCCCAGTATTATCTCCCATAATTAGAACTTACCTTTTTAGCTCACACCTGTAATCCTAGCACTCTGGGAGGCCAGGGCAGGTGGATTGCCTGAGCTCAAGAGTTCAAGACCAGCCGGAGCAAGAGTAAGACCCCATCTCTATTAAAAATAGAAAAACTAGGTGAGTGTTGTGCCAGGGAGGCTGAGGCAAGAGTATCGTTTGAGCCTAGGAGTTTGAGATGCTGTGACCTATGACGCCATAGCACTCTACCTTGGGGCTGCAGAGTGAGACTGTCTCAAAAAATAAAAATACAAAAAAAAAAAATAAAACTTACCTTTTCCTTGTCATATTGTTTTTCATGTTGCTATTTAGGAAATCATCAATGTTTCACTTTTGCTGGGACCACTGGTTTAATATATGACTGCTCAAACAGAGGGTATTTGTTTGTGTTATTGGTGACTTTCTAGAGACAGTGTTAGAATTAAAAGAAGGATGCCATCTCAGGCTCTGTGTTAGTCTGTGGGGCAGAACATGAGTGGTAGCCCCTTGAAGGCCTCTTACTCCTATAGAGCTCCCATAGCTCCTGGCAGTGTATTTCAGGGTGACAGTTTTTTTTTTTTTTTCTGCTCATGCTGCTGGACTTAGGATGAGAGAGTAGATGAAATGTAAATGCAGACGCATCTGGGAATCAGCGGTTCTTTCTTTTGAATAGATTGGCGTGGGGTAGAAGATACAGGTGACAGGTCAGGGGCTGGATGACATTCATAAATTATCAGATTCTAAAATTCACAGCTAACAAGATTATTTTAAAGAAGCTTAGCTTTCTTTGGGTGCATAATGTCTTATTCTTTCATCTTAAGCATTCGTGTTTGATAAAAACGATTCCTCATGTAAATTCATTTATTATAATTCAATCCTTCCTAAACTCCCTTGATGTAGAGCTACAAAATCTTACTTTTCCCTTTCCTCTTGAGAGAGGTGCTAAAAACGCAGTACTACCTTATGGCGTATAAATTCATCTGAAACTCTTGGAGCACTTTTCTCCTGCCTTTTAGAAGCTCTAGCCTTCTGTAACTTGCCTTTCACCTGCCTAACAAATTATTGTTCACTTTATAAATATAAATATATCTGTGTATGTCTGTGTATATGTATACTGTATGTACTGAGTATAAATATGTATAAATATGTATACATATGGCTCATGAAAACTAGATTCAAGCCAAATGTAGCTGATTATTATTATTTACTACCTTCTGCTTTCTTGAGTAGTCTGCCCTTCACTACCTTCATTATTTCCAGCCACTTTATTTCTCTTCATGAAATGAATGCACCTTCAGAGTGGCCAGCTCATTCTGGTCACCCCATGGTCCTGCCATTCCAGCATTATGGCATTGAATGGGGTGACAAGAATGACTAGTGTGAGCTGATCACTGACTTCCTGATATTGATCTCAAAATTAAAGGAGTATAGTTCATCTTTCCCTGGTAGTTGCAAGCTAAAATTAACAGTGATATGCCAGTGATGGTGTATTAATCTTGTAAACATTTAGTTTCTAGACTGACTGTTAATTAAATGTCTTCTAGGCAATGGGAGAGAGTAAAGGAGAGAAGAGTTCTGGTGCTTTGCCTTGCTGCAGATGACAAAGCAGATGGACCTAATCTGCATGCTAAGTGGTTCTGTTTCTGCTGTATGATCAGCACAATTCAGTGCTCTGCTTTGTGGATGGTTTATGCCTGGCAAACGGAGCTTCCTAGCCTTGGAATCAGCAATGCTGCACCTCACTAGTGCTATGTCTGCTGGAGATGACCTATGGAATTAGTGGTTGCTATGAGACAGTGAATGAGGAGTTCAGCTGCAGGAAACAAGCAGAGCAGGAGGCCCTGGTGGTTGCCCAGAATTACCACTAATCTGATTTTGGACTGACAGAGCAATGCATTGTTGCCCCCAAATCCTACTCTAGAAATTAATTTCCTTGAGATAATATGCTACACTTCTAAGAATTCTGTATTAAAATATAAAACCCTTCTTAGGGTTTCAAGTTATTATTATTTGCTCTAACAAATGCATGGCAGTCACTCACCAGATACTAACAGCATCCTGACGGCTGTAGCAAAAGATAGGAAAGTTTGAGGGTGTAGGATGACTAGATGTTTACTATTTCCTAGGATCCCCCATTAATCCTTTGATACATTTGGCAGTAAGCTACTGTAGACATTGTGGATGTAGTGTTCTTGTATCCAACCTAATCAGCAGATACTTAGAATGAAGTCTTAAAAGGTCTGGGGTTTGAGCTGGACAATCTGATTTATAAAGTCTTCTATTAGTTTTTGAGAACTTTCTGCTATATTCTGATATACCCTGGGAGGGGAGTCCTTTGGGAATGACCCCCAACACTTGCTGCTTAGATTCATGTTTCCTCTAATGCAATTTTATTTAAGAATTTTTATACAGGTATGAATGTCATTGTAAATTACCATTTGATCACCCTTGTGAATTAATTTACATTTAAAGATGTTTAAATATGCTCTTTTTCTTTAATATTGAGCATAAATATAACCAGAGCTGCTTCTTAGTTTACAATCCTTTTTTAAGTTTTATTTTCTTTTTATTTATTTAGTTTTTTCACTTAGTAAATATTTGTAACATCCATAAGTATGTACTTGGACCCTCTTTAGGCCCTGAGAATATTAAAATGAACAAAATAGACAAAGAGTCTCACTCATGGGAGCTACCAAGCATAAACCACTAGAGATGATCATTTCAAGTGTTGTGAAGAAAGCAATGCAATTCATTGAGGCGACATTGGAAAGGGTGGTTGTAAAAGCCTTCTTAGACGAAGTGATGTTTGAACTGATGCCTCAGTAATGAAAATGGGACAGCTGTGACTACATCCAGGCAGAGGAAACAGCAAATGCAAAGGTCTTGAATGGGGAGCAGGAATGGTCTGTTTTAGGAAGAGAAAGGAGGTGAGAGAGCAAGACATAGTTGGACAGACAGGCAGGGACCACTTCTTATAAATCACGGGGGGTGGGGTGGGTTTTGTTTAAAGTGTCATACTCTGATTTAGTAATTTGAAAAACAAGATCCCTGTGGTTGCTTGGTGGGGGCTGAAGGGATCAAGAGTAGAGCAAGGACAATTGCAGGAATATGGGTGGCATGCACCAGAGACAAAGTAGTAGACATGCCAAGCCCTGGGTGGATTTAGACTTAATTTTGAAGTCAGTTAACAGACATCCTCATGGAGGTAAGGACTGGTGGACTCAAAAACAGCTCAGAGCCTTTTGATAGCAGCGATAGTCATTACAGTTGGCTCTTGGGATCTGCAAGCTCTGCATTGATGGATTCAATCAGGAAAATCATAAGTGAAAAATCTTGGCTGAAAAATCATGGCTCTTGCATCGTGACAGTGGGCAAGCTCACATGATCCTGTGAGGGAGATTTTAGTCAGGAAATAAATAACTGTATAGGAACACCCTCCCTACTCACCTGATATGGCCCCCAATGACTTTTTTTTCTTTATCCAAAGATAAAGGAAGTATTGAAAGGAAGACATTTTGATGACATTTAAGACATCAAGGGTAATATGATGACAGCTTTGATGATTATCCAGAAAAAGAGTTCCAAAATTGCTTTGAAAAATGAATTAGGCACTGGCATAGGTAGACAGCTTCCCAGGGGGAGTGCTTCAAAGGTGACTGTAGTGATATTTAGCAATGAGGTATATAGCACATTTTCTAGGATAAGTCATGAACTTAATTGTTAGACCTCGTAAATATTAATTATACAAAAGCTAGAGTGGCAATATTCGTATCAAACAAAATCATTTTTAAAATAAAAATATTACCAGAGATAGAGAGAAACATTAACATATATACACCTAACAAATTTCCAAACTTCATGAAACAAAAACCAACATAATTGAGAAGAGAAATAGATATTTTAACAATAATAGTTGAAGACACCAATAGGCCACTTTCAATAATTGGTAGAACAACTAAGTAGATGAATAAGAAAATGAATGCGGTGGTTTGAATGTGTCCCCACCACCAAATTCAAGTGCAGATTCTTAATGACCAAATTCAAGTGCAGATTCTTAATGGCCAATATGAAGTGATTCAGTCTTGCGGGCTCTTCACCTTCCGAGGATGCCACATTGAAGGTGCTAACCTTAGAAGCAGAGACTGGATCCTCACCAGACAACAAACCTCCTAGTTTGTTGATCTTAGATTTCTCAGTTTCCAGAACTGTGAGAAGTAGATTTCTGTTTTTTTTTTTTTTTAAATTAGTCTCAGATAATTTGTTATAGCAGCACAAGACAGACTATGACAGAACTCATAAAACATTATAATCCAACTATACCTAACTGACATCTAAGGAACATTCTACCCAGCAATAGCAGAATATATACTGTCTTTAACAAGAATGTATCCTGAAACATTCTCCAGCAGAACTGTTATGAATTTCTTTTTTCTATCCCTGGAAGATTTTTTTCAGCATGCCCTGTTTAGCCTCAGCAAGGGTAGGAAATATCTGGTGTCATTTATGTTGGATTTAGACCCTGAGTCTGAGTCAGTCTTGACTCTGTGAGTTATCCAAGTGACTTAACTTCTTTCACCTTCTAGGTCTTCATGGACAAAGTGGGATTAATCCTTCATGTAAACATGAGCCATAACACATGTAAAGTTTCTAGTAAAACTCTTGGCATGCAGTATGTAATAGCAAATGGCAATATTGCTTTTTTTTTTTCTTTCATTAGTCATGGTACCAGTTAGGGAGGGCTTTTCCTCCCCAGAAATCTTACCTTTTCTCTGCTTTTTCAAGGGCAGGACACTTTTCCAGCTCTAAAGCGTGTGATGTTTCATTTATTTCTGACAGAATACCAGGGGATCCTTTGAGGACTTTGCTCCAGGCAGTGCCAGCAGGGCCCTTCTCTGCCTTCTGCATAGGCAAGCATTTCCTGCAGCAGGCCCTTCTTGCCAATCTTAGCCAGAGGCCCAGATGCCCGAGTCACTATTTGACTTGAGAATGCCAAGAGTCAGCTGTGACTAGTTTTCTCATGCTACCCAATACCTAGTCACAGCCAGCTCTGGGCCACCGGGGAGAGCAGCTGCATGACTGCTCCGTGTGCAATAGGATCAGCTACTTATCTGACTGTCTACCGGCCCTCATCCCCTGCCTCTCTCGTGTCCTGTTGCACACCCCCAGTTCTACAGAGCAGCATTGATTACCTGAATCAGAAAACATACCTGTCCAAACGGTAGGGTTTTTTGGGATCTGGGCATTGTGCCTTGGTGATTGTAAAGTGGGAACGGTACATATTCAGAAATATTTTCTCTCTTAAACTAGTCTCTTCTCTATTTATACATATATACCCAGCTGCTTCTCTCACGGTAAGTGTATGACTAAGAAATTTACACATGGGCAGTGAGTTACTTGATTTTACTCTTCCTGTATCTGAGGGTGTTTCGATTTCACTCTCTCCTTTATCTCCCCGGTAGGAGAGTAAGGGAGGACCGACCTCTCATTGAAAAGTGATTAGGGATTGGAATGACTATAGTTGCTGGGCATCATTCTGATTAGTCCTCCCTTGCTTCAAGACTCTTTAGAAAACATGTTTGCATGTGGATTATGTCTGGAGATAAGTTAATGAGTTTAGTGTTTACTTCCTGTGCTTTCAAATTAGCCTAAGCAAAGTAAGAGAATAGAACCCTTTGGAAAATGTTATAAAATACTGTTCATTCTGTTATTTGTTTTTGAACTGCTTTTCTCCCAGTAGACTGTGAGCTATCCAAGGTCAGGAATTATCCTTCCTCATGTCTTCAGATAGTCATCCATGTAAATGTCAAGCCTGTACTTTTCCTGGACTACTAGGTGTTCTAATGAAAGTGGTTTGCTTTGCTAATAGCTAAAGCTGAAAGCCTTTTTGTTTTAGCACATGTGGTGATGCTGTGAGGACTTCCTCGCTTTATTGAATCTAATCTTGTGAAGCTGACTGTGAAAGCCCTGAGGGTCATTATTCTGAGCTTCACTTCTCTATGTTCAGGACTCTGGAGAGAGCTAGGGCAGGTGTGAGCAGTATGGGGAAAGAAAAGGCTTGAGCAGCTCCTCTGCCATCCGGTGCCCAAGGCTACCATCAATATTTCATCATGACATGCTTTCCCACAGAGTTCAGACGAAGCCTTAGCATCCTTCCTGAGGGACTGCTCTAGGCAGCCACTCCCTCCTGATGGGAAATAGCAGGACAGTGATGTCCTTCTGCCAGCTCAGGCGCACTGAGCCCCAGATGTCCTCTAAATCTCCCTTTTTGACTAACTTCATAATATCCGGTTACTCCTCTGAGATTAACTCCTTTTCCCTTAAAAAGGAGGAACCTCCCCCAATCTGAACACAATTGGCAGATTCTATTTAATATGCATTTACCTTAAAGTGTTACTATCGATTTCACTGAATAATTGCTCAATTATTTTACTTTGCAGTACTTGAGCTCAATAATCCTCCCTCTTGAAGTTGACACAATTTATTTTCTTTCTTCTAGGCAGAACCTGCACTCAGAAAATATCAGACTTGCCCATGTCTAGGATATACTGCCCTTTGCTTGAAAAAAATCTGTTCTTTTTGCCCAACTATCTATACAGATGGTCCCTGACTTACAGTGGTTCAATTTATGATTTTTTGACAGTGATACATGTTGAGAAGAAATCATACTTTGAGTTCTCATACAGATTCTGATTCTTTTTTTTTTGACTTTCAGTACATTATTCAATCTGATACATGAATGGATTAATAAAATGTATATGTACACCATGAAGTACTACTCAGGCACAAAATAATGGTGAACTAATACCCTTTGTAACAACCTGGATGGAACGGGAGGCCATTCTTCTCAGCAAAGTATCACAAGAATGGAGAAACAAACACTACATGTACTCTCTGTTACATCGGAACTAATCTGTCAACACCGATATGCACATATGGTAGCAATAATCAGCAGAAATCAAGCAGGTGGGAGGGGTGAGGAGGCTACAGGTGAATTCACACCTACTGGGCTCAATCCACACTATCTTGGTGATTGGAACATTTTTACTCAAATGGCACAAAAGCAATTCATGTAACCAAAATATTTTGTACCTATGTAACACTCTGAAATAAAAAAATATAAGTTACATAAGATATTAAGCACTGTATTAGAAAGTAGGCTTTATGTTAGATGATTTTGCCCAATTGTAGGCTAAGGTTTAAGAGTTCCAAGCATGTTTAAGATCGGCTAGATTGAACTATGATGTGGTTTGGTGTATAAAGTGCATTTTCAACTTAGGATGTTTTCAGCTTATGATGGATTTTTTGAGGGATAACCCCCTTAAAAGTCAAGAAACATCTATATTCTACATGCCCTACATAGCCTAGAACTTTCAGGTCTCACTCTCTTTCCTTGATTCCTTTCAATATCCCAGATCTGAGGTCTTCAGTCCCTTCTGAAGGAAGCCCACATGGCCATGTTTAGCTGGCCTCTCTGGGGGAAAGGGCTATAGATTTTTAATCTTTGTACCCCAGTTGTTCTGGAGGTGGTACTAGCACACAGTGAGCTTCCAATAAATCCCTATAGACTTGTGTAGAGACTTACATTTTATTAAGTTGTCTTTCACATGTATTATTTATGTGTTAAACCCTCAAAATGTCCTTGTAAGACAATCATTTTTCCTAGGAGAGGACTTTGAAGCTCAAAGAGATCAGGTAACTATTCTGCATGGACATAGGAAATAGGAGGCAGAGCTTATTCTTCTACCTCTGAATTTTCACCCACACCCCCACTGCCCTTGTGATAGTGCTTCTTGGTTTTGAGCTGCTGTGTATCATTCATTACAATATTATTGGTTTACATTGTCTGTATAATTAGATTATAAACTCCTCAAGGGTAAGGTAAATATTTTGCTTTTCTTTTTTCTGTAACACTTCTCTCATTGTAATAGCTTGACAATTCTAAAAATGTGTCTTCTGTATTGTCTTATCATTGGATATCACAAATCATTGTGAGATTAAACTTTTTTTTTTTTTGGTAGCTGTGCTTTGCCAAAAAAACGGGTTTGTCTAATGAGGTCATTAAAAAAAAGCATGAAATATATTCAAAAGAGTCTGGAATTTTATGCTGTGATGGCAGTATCTGAGCTGCCTGAGCATATATAAAAAACCATTAAGGAAGTTGGTGTGCTTATTAAATCTTACAAAAAAGTTTTCTCTAGTCATTATAATTGAAAAGACCTCCATATCCACTTGCCTGCCAAGAATCACAGATGATCTAGTGGGACAAAGTCTGATCATAAATCCTGGCACTTGGAAACAGGTCTTGGGTCTGTGAAGTTTCTTGCCCCCTTTTTTGAATAGGAATTGTCCCAGCAAAGGGATAATGGTTGGGTAAAACTGGCATGTGCCCTTGAACTCATTTCAACCCAGTAATATACATGTAATCCATATTCCTAAAGTTAATGGAATCTTCTCAGTCATACAACAATTACCATGATAGTTAACGCTACTGGTTGGCTAATTTTTGATTGTAATACAGTCTAATTTTGTTCTATAAATACATGGTCAAAATCAAATTCCTGTTCAGGAAGTGCTGAAGACAAAACCTCCTAATGGTTAAGTCATACAAAATCTTATGTTCAGTAAAATTATTACTCCCTGTAACATTACATATTTTGAAATTTTTGTCTTTGGAGAAACCTGAAGAAGCTTATTTAAATCTGTAATGCAATTCACTGAGGATTTCATGGTTACTTTCATGTAAAAGATATCAAGCTAGGAAAAGGGGTACAAGGCTGGGGGTTGCTCTTTATATATTCCAGTAGTCGAACAGAGTTAAGCAACGATTTTTTTAAGGCAAATTTTTCAAAGGATATTAAGCTAAAGATCTATGTGTTGAGGAGGGAGAGATCACTACTGGATTAGAGAATTAGAGAGGGTTCATGGAGCAGAATTTGAACAAATCTTAAATATGGAAATGAATTTTGGGAGGTGAAAGTCCACCATGGGTAAAGTCATTGCTTAAGGAAGAGTGAAAGTCCAGTTTACCCAAACCTCTGGGTATGGGACAGAGAAGTAGTAAGAAGTAAAACCAGAAATGTAGATGTGGTTATGATAAGTGAGGAGTTTCAAATTTTTCTGTAATCTGTGTGGGGTTTTTTTTTTTGAGACAGAATCTTACTCTGTCACCCTGGGTAGAGTGCTACAGTGTCACAGGTCACAGCAACCTCAAACTCCTGGGTTCACGGGATCCTCTTGCCTCAGCCTCCCAGTTAATTATAGGGACCTGCCACAATGCCCAGCTAGTTTTTTTTTTTTGTAGAGACAGAATCTCACTCTTGCTCAGCCTTGTCTCCAACTCCTGAGCTCAAGCAATCCACCCACCTCAGCCTCCCAGAGTGCTAGGATTATGGGCATGAACAACCATGCCTGGCTCTTTATGTACTCTGTGCAAACTTCTACTGGAAGACTTTTCACCAAGGTACTTCCAGCTCTTAGAAGTCTGGGTGAGATCATAGAAGTTTGTTAAAGAGGGAACAAATTAGGGACCTATGTCTGAATAAATTTGTGATATGAGCACATAGACTTCAAATACCAAAAGATAGCTTGTATGTGCAGCAGTCGGCTTCAGATTCTGTGCTGGATATTTTCTGTTGACTTTTCAAACCCAATTCTTGTCTTCTTTGGGTACTGGAAACTGACATAGCCTGATGTGGCCTGTTGGCAGTGAGTTTGCTTATTCTTTGGTTTCTGGTTAGCCAGTGGGAAGTGCTGTCTGGAGCTTGTGTCATTGAGTTAGCATTGATATTTCTCCTACCCCTTACCCGCCATGCTGAGGCATGGCATAGATGGTGATGGCCCAGTTTATTCAGCAACCAGACTTACAGGGTTTTAATCACCCCTCTCCTTGCCCCTCTAGGTCTAGGGTCAAAGATAGCCCCGGGGATGTTTCACCTCCCTCTTGTTCCTTTAGCCCTTCCTTAAACTCTCCTCAGCCTCTGTTTCTGAACACACCATCTGTGTCCTGAGGGGACCTTTAACAGTTTGTCATGGATTTTGGTCTTGACAGTGACCAAAATGTGGTAGTTTTCCAGTTGTCAAAACAGGAAACAAGAATTGCAGATACAACTTCAGAAAAGTGGTGTAACCAGTGCAGAGGAGGGCAGGGCCTACTCCCATTAACCAGGCTTTTGTTAACACTTTACTTATTTTCCTTAGAAAGGAATTATTTGTGACCGGATTTAACAAAGTTTTATGTCTTTAGGTTGCTGATATAGACCTGTAAAAATGGGTTAGTTGGCAAAAAATCTTCTTTATAAGAAAGTTTATCATAATCAGTTTTTACTGACTTATTGCAAAGCCAAGTCTACCCTGAAAAATCAAGATGGATTTGGGGATATGTAGTGCACATATAATACATATACATAATTCATTCCACTGGGAAACAGAGGCCTCACTGGCCAGGACAACCAGGGACCATTGGGATATGTTCCTTTGTAATTTACAAAGGAGTTTGTCTTTATTGTCACTTCTGATTTTTCAAACTTATAAAACATTTTTCTTTTTTGTGTTACTTAACTTACATCTTTCCCTCTGCATGAGCAGAGTTGGATGTTTCCACCTGAGGTTTAAATTTCATCTGTTCTCTCCTCTCTCTCTCAATCTTGCTCTTTAAACTCAACTAAAAGTCTCCTTTCCCCTCTTTTTTGTATCTTTATTTCCTAAGTCTAAGGACAAAGTATGTGCCTTTTTGATGTCTCTCATCACTTAAAGTGGAATAGAGACTCAGCTGCTACTTTTGACAGGTAAAATGATACCAAAGTGATTTCTTGGCTAAAAATATTTTGAAGATAGAACTTAAAAAAGCATTGCACAATTACATGAAGAATTGTAGGTAAAATCTTTTTATTTAAGGACTGCAAATATTTCTATTTATATTTCTGTCTTAATAGGCTCTTGCTCATCCCTCAGATCTCATCTTAAGAGTAAGCCTGGCCTTTGTGGATCTTGTGCCTGCCCCTACCAGAGTTGGGTATGGTTGTCCCCTTCTCAAGGTATCCAGACCTTGCTGACAAGGCTTTATACTGTTGAGTTGCCCTTGATTATCTCCCATTTTTCTCCCTTTGTGTTATGAAGCCTTTCAGGGAAGGGATCATTATGTTTTAATTCTGCGTGCTCAACGCTGAGCCCAGAGCCTGGCACACAGGAGTGTGCAAGAATAAAAGCAAATAAAAATGAAAATCATACTTATATGTTTTTCCATTTTAGGATTTGAGTTTCAGTGCAAAGGAGAATAGCTGGGAGAGTTTGCAAAACAAAATATTGTGTTCTGCCCTTCTGTATCTACTAATCCAGAAAATTCTGATTCATCAGGACAAGGGTCATACCCAAGAATGTGAATGTTGGAGAATATACACTGAGCATATTTGACAGAGATAAAGGGTAAAGAGTCATTGATCTAATTTCTCCTAGGAGCAGGAGGGATACTGATAAATTTTGTGTCTGAATTTGTAGACAACTGCAGTGAACTTGAGGCTTCAGTGCTTTGTCTCACTCTGGTTATGAGTCAGTGTTTGGGGACCTATGCCCTTCTTAATTTGAAAGTGATAGTGTTAATAAGACTCAAATGGCAAGTTGGTTGAATAGTTGAATGTTCAAACACATTGAAAAAAACTGAAGTCAAAATTAAATAATTTTTTTTTGTGTGTGTGACAATTTAAAAGATTATACAAGATGTCAGAAATTTTCGGGTTAAGATCCTCCATCTTTTGTGGGAGAAGATTAAGTTACCCTTTCTGATTGTAGTGAATTGTTACTCATGTAAAAAATTTTTACTCCTACATTGTTAATGTTTTAACTTTATATTGGATCATTTTCAATAGCAAAAATACTAAAATATCTTTTATCTCTTTTCTAAAAAGTTATAGTCTCAACCTTACTCTCCAGCTGATACTGTTTTTCTGCTTCTGTTTATGGTCAAACTCTATGACAGAAACTTGAAAAAATAGTGTCTTAGTGTCCATTTGTCCTGAAAGTTAGGACTTACAGGAGTAAATTTAGTGTCAGATCCATACACTAAAAAGTTTGGGTTTTGGAAAGGGCCCCAAGACTGGGTATGAATATGATTTACATAGGATAGCAGAGCATATCCAAACAAATTGGACACACATAGTGGCCTTGAGATGAGAAAGGGAGCATGATCTCATCATCAGTTGAAGAGCTAAGAGTGAATTTGAGGAGCCAGGTGGCAAGGCAGTAAGCCTGAACTTCTTCCTAACAGCTTGCCTATGAAGGGAAAGGAAAAGATAAAGTCATGCTTAGAGGAGCCAGGAGATCAATTTGAAAAATACAGAGCATTACTTAGCTTAGACAAAGTTTGGGCAAGTGGGCCATTTGGAGGAAAAGGAGGAAATTACTTAATTAAAGCTGTCTAATTTGACTGTGTGAACTGCATGCTTGTCTTCTACTCATCTGACTGATTTTCCAATTTTACTATCCAGAAGTTGGAGGTGGGACACACACGTGATAGAGAACATTCCTTCTTTTGTTACCAGAATAACATTAAGTATCCTGACTTTGTCAAATTCAAATGGATCACTATGTGAAGTATTGAATTGGCTGGCCAACTGTTATGGTAGATGAAGGGACATTAAAATTAGGTAACCTTCAGAGTTCAGTTCTATATCCAATACATACTCTTACTAACCAGTGTGACCACAGTACAAGAAATCTCACTATTAGAGCTGATTTAATAATCGAAAATGCTGACTGTAGCATACCGAATTGCATTATCTCAGATTTAGAAAAATCTCTTTAGTCTAATTTGAGATCCAGTTTAGAAGTCTATTATGCCATCTCATCCTATAGCTTTAGTTTGAACTTGCCTATGGGACCCTTACTGACTTCTAGTCTTTTTTTCTCCACAAGGGGAACAAATTGCTATCTGAGTTAACCAGAACAGCTTGCTGTCACTTGACAAAGGAGAGGGTGCTCAGAAAATTGGAATGAGTAGGAATGAAAATGTGAAAAGGTTTTTAGAACGCTGCTTGGTGAGAGTCTACTTGAGTGAGGCACAAGAGTGAGGGTGGAGGGTACAGTGGTGTAGCTTTAGTGAATGGAGCATCATTGAAAGAACACACAAAAAAACACATTGTGGGTTTCTTCTTCCATCATTTTCTCCAGCTCTGTCTGGGAGTAAAGAGTTCCATGGTTCAGTGCTTAACAGAGTGCCCGGTACATAGAAGGCGCTCAGTAAACATTTATTGACTACTAAATATCTGTTAACAACAAACCTACTATTTAGGAATATGTATCTTAGAGTAAAAAGTTCTGGGGCAGGTTGCTGGCTTCACCACTTACTTACTGCTCCCTACTAATTTGTAGGTTCTTTCCTGTGAAATGGATTTACTAATTATATGTATCTCATCAAGTGTACGTAAGTAAGTATATACAAATACACAGAGGCACACACATAAGCATCTTAATATCTTCTTCCTTCTCTGTCTCTCCAAAGAAAGATAAAACTATGCTTGAGGAGTACTTAATATGGGAGACACTATTTTAACTATTTCCCATAAATTAAGTCATTTAATCTTCACAACAAATCTATGTGTAAGATAATTTCACACATGAAGAAACAGGCACAAAGATCTTAACTTGCTCAGCTAATGAGTTTTAAGTTGAGATTTGAAATCAGGCAAATTAGCTTTCTTTTCTTGCCTTTTTTTTTTTTTTCTGAGAAAGAATCTCACTCAGTCACCTTGGGGTTGAGTGCCACGGCATCATAGCTCACAGTAACCTCAAACTCTTTGGTTCAAGCAATCCTCTTGTCTCAGCCTCCTGAGTAGCTGGGACTATAGGCACCTGCCACAATGACCAATATTTTCTATTTTAGTAGAGATGGGGTCTTGTTTTGCTCAGGCTGGTCTTGAACTGCTAAGCTCAAGTGAACCACCCGCCTTGGCCTCCCAGAGTGCTAGGATTACAGATATGAGCTACTGTCCCCGGACAGGCAAATTAGCTTTTGAGTCCATATTCTCAACCACTACACCACCTTTCCAAGGTAATGTATATGAAATATTTATCATTGTGCTTGGCACAATTGTTCCCCAGATTTTATTTTTTTAAATTTCTGTTACTATTATTTTAGTCTGAGGTTAAACTTTAACTTTGGTTCAGGAAATCCTCAGAAAGTTGAAAGAAACAGACATCTTAATTGAGAGGCTGGGATAGAAAGACCTCCTAGAGGACGTAAACAGTAGCATGATTTGGCAATAGTATTGCTTCTCTAGCACAGCTTTGAGTTTAGTAAGTGTGATATGTGGCACATCCCTTAGGGGGACACCAATTTCCTTGGGTGCTCGGTATAGCATCTAAGGGTGTGCGTGCACTTGACAGTTTATTTCCAAAGTGATTATCACACTTGTGTTAATCTATCAGCCAGCAAATGACCCCTAAAGATTCATGGAGACTGAACAATACAGTGCAAGATCGATATCATATTTCACTTTGGCGGCAATGGCTGTCTGGGATAGCTGAGTAGGATGAGAGTGAAATGAGCTATTGGATTATTGAACAGGTCCCCTCTGGAGTCATCCTGGGATCCATCAGATATTAACAAGGAGCTACATTTTTTTTTGTTGATCATAGACCCAGAATGAGACGAAAAGTCTTTTATTTGATAGCTGATAAAGTATAACTTATGGAGTATAGTATAATTAATGAGAAGTTTTCCTGGTTATAAGGGAAAAAACCCTTCTATATTGTGATAGTCATTGATTATATCTTTGTAACCACCTCTAACTTTCCAAACTTTTTCACATGTATTATGTTTCTACTCTGGCCTTATGTTTTCTGACTCCTTATACTTTCTAATATTTTTGGAAAAAAATATTGTTTTCCTAGATAACTTCTTTCCCTCTTTTTCTCATGGCACTAGATTCCAAGGGTCAGTTATTTGACAAGTAGTTGTGTATTGCTTTCTCTGTGCCAGGGACTGCAGGAGGCAGAGTTGAATGAGTCACATTCCCTAGCATCACAGAGCTTGTAGAAGAACAAAAAGAAAGAAGTATCTGAATATCCCAAACCCAGTTCTTCTCTGTGAAATGATTGATGCTTGGGAAGGAAGAGGAATGAGTAGAATATGAGAGGTGAAATGGTCTGAATTTAAAAATTGTGAAGAGGGTGTGCAGGAGAGGCAGTAGTTTGCAGGGTACCCAGGGCCTATGCTGTGCTCTGTGTGTGTGTGTGTGTGTATGTGTGTGTGTGGTAGGGGGTGGATCTGAGGAGTTCTTTTAGTCCTCTAAAATGTCAGAGAACCAACTCAGGAGCTCATGTTAGTACGAAGGAGATGACTTTCTATTAGTCAGGATAGAACACACCACAGTGCAGTGACAAACAACTCCCAGGTCTTAGGGTTTATCACAACAAAGGGATGTTTCTTGTTTAAGCTATTTGTCCACTTTGAGTCAGCTGTGGCTTTTGCTCCAATGTCTCTGACTTTTGACCCATACTAACAGAGTAACCACATCTTGAATGCTGCCATGTCAAAAGGAAAAGTGAGTGAGTCTTTTGCCCTGGCCATTAAATGTTCACAATTTATTGACCAAAACTAGTCATGCAACCTTTAGGAACCAGAGATGGATTGGAAGTATAATACCACCATATCCTCTGAAGGTAGAGAGCTGGAAATATTAGGTCAACAGCATCAGTGACAAAGTCATGTTTCCTTAGAATGTGGAAGAAGGAATGAATTCAGCTACCAGTGAAAAGGAATTCAGGTTCTTTGGCCAGCACCAAGAAAGGGCAGTGAGCTGTTGCAAAAGGAATGTGAGAGGAATCAAAGTGAGGCCAACCAGACTGTAATCTCAGATCAGCAGCCTGACCAGGGACAGTCTCTGAGTCACAGTCTTCTTACCAAGACCAATGTTATGAGAGTTCTGAAAAGTGAATGATATCAGAGTTTCCTGAATAATAAGAATGAGGAGCCCATGGAGTTTTCCTGGTTTTCTCCTCTTTTCCCTGCTGTGATATCTTATACTGCTCTATCTACCTAAGAAGTTGTGTTTTTTCTTGGGAAATGAATGAACACTGCTGTGAGTGTCTCAAGAAGTGGGTAGGCCTGTGTCTGCAGAGAGAAGAAAGTACGTGGCAGAGGGAGAGGCCAGTGTCAGCAGCTTTCAATCAGGGACGCTCTGCCCTGTCCAGGAGTGTTTGGACATGTGATGGGGCCATTGGGATGGTCCCAGTGATTGGGGTGGACTATTTAGTATTTGATGAGTATTAGATATGGATGCCAGTTCGTCTGCAATGCCCAGGACACTCCTTTAAAATAAAGAATCGCACCCCTTGAATACTAACAGTTGAGAAACACTAGCAGGGGCAGAGCTGTTGTCCACTGTGGAATATGAAGTCTCTGTAATTTAGGATGACTGTGAGCTCCAGGGAGACTTGCAGTGAGGTTGCCAGATCAGCGAGAAAGTGGATTGAGCCTTGTCTTTCCACCGAGGTGGCACTGCAAACAGTGATTGCTCAGTTCAATACATGGTGAGGGAATGCCTCGATAACTGTGTTCCTGGCTTTTGCCCAGCTCTTGCATGACAATGTTCCTTTTTTTAGTGAGAGGCTTAAAAAGGAAGATTTGGGTGAATTCATGGATAGTATTTTAATAAGCTAAATAAAAAGGGTAGATAGGGACATCTAAGAAATGTTCCTAAATTCTTCAAGTCAGCATGAAGAGTAGCTGGCGGTGCCTTGACACCTGTTAGAAATGAGACTCTTTCCTGGAGCTACAGAGCCTGGCTTATTCCTTGGCTTATACTCTTCCACTCCTTGTCTACCTCAGCTTTCCTTCCAAACTCTTCTGGTTCCTAAATATCAGGTTCAATTATGCTTCAGCAGGGAAACTTTGGTAAAGTCCTAAGCAAACCCCAATCTGTCTATCCTTTAAAATCCTGCCTTATTTATCATCCGAAACATTCATCTAGCAGTCTGCTTCTTCCGAGAGATGTTGAATGAAAGATGAGATTTGCATTTAGGAAAATTTATTCTACAAGTGGAATGGAAGGTGGCAGTGAGAGATAAGACCGACCCTGAGAATTCTAGATGCAGTCAGTTCTTTTATAATGCTTGTTTTGCAAACACAAATTTGTTTCAATACAATTGAAATATTAGGGGCTGATGTGAGCACAAGATGAATTTGGCATTTGCATATGCACGGTTTTGTCCATCAGAAACACTTGGTGAATGCAGAAGATGTACTTTGCTGAGTTGAGCTGTGAATGAATATACCAAATGCATGTGTGTGTAGTGTCGCAACCCATAAGGCCCTGGTCTCAGTTGCCACATGAAGGAACCAGGCGTGACACGGATTAGAAGTACAAGCTTGTGGAAGCTGGCTCACCTTAAATGCAGGGTAGCCCTAAGCCTTCTCTGCAAGGGCTATTTATTAAGGTTATACACCACAGGTGTGCAGAGTTAAAGTAATGACATACACAACAGATGTGGAGAGTTAAGGTAATTACATACAAGGGCTGCATGCCTAAGGATTGCCTCATGCTCTTTCCCCACAACCCCCATGATGAAGTACCAAGCATCAATGTTTAACACATGCTTACTGATGAGTGACCAATTTTATGTCATTCTGGAACACTGAGTTACTTGGGAGATTACCCCTAAGTCACAAAACATCTCTAGATTTGCCAAGAGACTGTCCTGTTCTCAGCGCTTCCTTTTAATGTGATAAGAATCAGTAACTGTCCTTGTAAGCATGGTGTCCATTCCTCTACAGTGTAGCTACCAGGTCCCTAGTTCCCCAAGTGTGTTATGAGCCACAACTATCCACACCTGGGCTTTTGACAGTCTGTCTGGTTTCAAATAACCCTCCCCCTACTGTTTCCCAGTAACTCACAAGCTGCAAACTTCCTATATCCACCCACACAGAAAATTTCAGGTCTTTCTCAAGGTAAAGAGTCATATTTATTGCAATATTTATGTATTTCTTAATTATTTAACATGTGTGAAACTGTTACCATTTTTATTTGGTTTCTATCTTTTGTTTACATGTACCTGACAAAAGTTTTGACTGTGTACCTCCAACTCCATATTCCCCATAAGCCCTGTGACTTTTATTGCACAATTTTGCACAGCGTGGCAATTTTCAGCAGTGCCATGTCACTCTGTACTTTTACAATCTAAGTTTCAGTATGTTAGGTTGCTTATTTGCAAGGACAAAGTGGAACACAACTTTTATTCCACTCATTATTCTCCAAATGCAGATGGCATAATAATAAGTAAATGTTTTTTATCAAGAGAGGGCAAAAGAGAGAAGCTTTGGGGAACAGCCGAACAACACAAAACTATGCACCTGTATGTTATCCGTACTTTTTTTTTTTGTAGTTTTTGGCTGGGCTGGGCTTGAACCCTCCACCTCTGGCATATGAGGCCGGCGTCCTAATCCTTTAAACCACAGGTGCCATCCTGTTATATGTACTTTTAAGTGACTAAGAAATTACTCTTTGAAGTCCACTCTCCTCTTCATGGACCATTTTTCTTCATTTCACATTGTATGAAAAAGAGACATGAGTCTCCCTCAACTTTATAGGCCTGCCCTAAATTCCTCTATAGACCTTTCTCACGGTGAGTTCTTAGATGCTCTTCTTATGTCTTCGAGACATGAAATTGAGTTGTTTATTTCCATATAGTTCATTTGTAACAAATTCCAGAACAAGAAATGGTACTTAAATATATGTGGTATACTTTAATAGCACTAAGACAATAAAAAATAAATACCCTATTTTGTTTTAAAATAGCATCTAACATCTATCCATCTTTTGCCTTAAATAATAAGAGGATACAAGTTTTGGAATAGGCTTTTTTTTATAAATCAAATGACATATATTTGATGTTCCTTTAGAGAACAATAGAAAAGTCTAAGAATTAGAGAACAGAGCTTGTTCAGAGGCCGGGGAGTCTTCCCGCTCTTTCTTTCTCTCTACTCTTTCTGTCTATCTACCCATGGCTGCTGCTTCTCTCTTGAGCATCTGTTACTTGGGAAGACTGAGCCTTATTCTTACAGCCTGGACAAAACCTCTATGATTAAAACAGAAATAGTGTCAGCTCATTCAGGGAGTTGACTCCTGTAAAACTAAAAAGCCTTCAAGATTCAAAGGAGTGGATTTCTAATCATAGAATTTTAGACATTGTGGCAAATGTTTCTGAGTGTTATCTGAAGATTGAAGGCTAATTAAAATTATACAGCAGTCCTCAGGTTACTGATGACTCTTCTACAATGTTCTTTACTTACCAATGGGCTCCCAGGGGTCTCTAGATGGATAATTTATAATTAGATAATGAAATCTGTAATTAAGAAACTAGTTTCTTCAACATAGGGAAACAAAGCTGCATGGCATGTGGTTCCTTGGTGAAGTTTCTTTATGCTAGTCACGGGTCTCATTGTTTGCACAGTTGCTTACATAGCATCACTTTTGTCTTAACTTTTTTATTTGATTTTGTGAGTCTGTGTTTACCCTTATGACCAGGCCTCCAAAGTGAAAGTCCACTGCCAATCTAGGTGAGCCTGCAGTGAAGAGAAAGGTGATTGTAATGAAAATGAAAGTAGAAATAATTAAGCATTTGGAAAGAGGCCAGATGCCATTATTCATTGGAAAAGCTGTACGCTTCAGTCACTTGACTATTGGAACAATTATGAGCAATAAAGTGAGGATAATGGAACATGTGAAAGGCAGTGCTCCAATGAAAGCATCAATTGTTACTAAGCAGTATAGTGGATTAATTTTTTTTGAGACAGAGTCTCATGTTGTTGCACTTGGTAGAGTGCTGTGACATCACAGCTCACAGCAACCTCAAACTCTTGGGTTTAAGCAATTCTCTTGCCTCAGCCTCCCAAGTAACTGAGACTACAGGCACCTGCCACAATGCCTGGCTATTTTTTTTTTCTTTTTGGTTGTTGTTGTAGTTGTCATTGTTGTTTGGCAGGCTAGGCTGGGTTTGAACCCACCAGCCCTGGTGGATATGGCTGGCACTCTAGCCACTGAGCTATAGGTGCCAAGCCTGTCGTGAATTAATTATTGAAATGGGAAGTTCATCATTGCTTTGGTTAGAAGATCAACCATAAGCATAAAGTTCCTATTAATCTAGGAATTAAAAGAAAGAAACACAGTAGTTTCTGTAATTTACTATTACAGTATGGGGGTATTATTATGTTGGGACCGGAGACGCCACTGAGAGACCACCGTACACACATGTAAAAGCAAAGCAGTGTCTTTATTCAAGCATATGCTCAGGCCGCAGGATTTGACAGTCAAGCTGCTAAATCTACGACCCCATTACAAGGGAAGTCTTGGTTTTTATATTATTCATTTGCAAAGCATCTTGGGTTGCAATAAAATGGTAGAGGAGATCGTGGGGGGAGGAGCCTGCTCGGGGCTTCTGGTAGGCTGTTTGGGGCCCAGGGATTTTGATAGGTGGAAGCCTCTTGCGGTTAAGGACTTTCCAAGAAGGGCTGTGTGCTGGTTACTGCTAGGGGTCTCCGCCTAGGCTAGCTGCCTCCTCCCTGGGTGGTGCCGCTTGTGGTTTTTCTGGGAACTGGGCCTGGGGTTCAGAACAGAGGCCACCACAAAATGGAGTTACTGCTGCCTCTTCAATTATCACTACAGTAATACATCTCACTGTATTACTATTATCACATATGAGCCATTATAGTATTTATCATTATTATTACCATATATGTGCTGTTCATCAGGGATCCAAGTTGCATACAAACCCAACCTAACTCGTCTATAACCCAGAGATGGCCTATAGTTGCTATTAGAAAAAAATTAAAGCATGTAAAAATGGGTGAATGGTATTCATAGAATACCACTGATAAGTGGGATTACTGAATCCAAGGTCTTTGAACTTTGCATAGAGATTTTTTTTGAATGGGGGGTCTGCAGATGACAAGAAAGACAGAAAGCTAGGTTTCAACTTAGATGTATGCATTTTACATGCGCTTCCTTTTAATAAAGGGTTAAGTGGCTTTAAAATGATGGCAAAACCAGTGACTTAGGCTCATGTTTGTTGGCCTCCCAAAAGCTCGGTGCTTTTTCCATTATTTTCCCCTTAAGAAAAGAGTTCCTTGAAATTAGAAGGCTCAGCTATGTGGTATGCTGATGACTCAGAGTAGAGCTTGGTGATGGTGAGTAGGAGAAGAAAGAAAGGAACTCATGTTTATTAATTACTCATGTTAGGCAAGACACTGGGCTATGGACCCTTTCAATTTCATTGTTTTATTGACAGGACAAAGTAGCTGTTATCTTCCCCATTTTGGAGTTGAGGAAACTGAGGCTCAGAGGCTAAGTCCAACAAACTAGGTCAGGATTTGCCATTTATAATGCTTCCATGGAATCCAGGCCTTTTGTCTGAAATAAAACTAAATCTTTACATTAGAAATGAAAACAATGTAACTTAAACATTTGTACCCTTATATTAATCTGAAAACAAAACTAAATCCTTTCACCTTTAAATTCCATGGAATAGGGAGAAGCTTTAAGACAAGAGAAACAAAGCACATTACTCTGTGTCTGCTGCCAGCAATCTGCCAGAGGCAGAGACCAAGAACCACTCAAAATTAACGTCCTTTTGGGTGGGTGAGGATTCTTTATTTGACTGTTCACTTGGCTTTTCCAGCATCAAGTCACAGTTTATCCCACTGTAGTATTCTTGTTTCCAGTTTTCATCCCCCCAAATGTGATAACGTGTCTACTTACAATTAGTATGTGTTGTTTTCTCTCACTGTGCAACACCCGACTCACATTCCAACTGTTGGTCTGTGGCTTCCTCGTTTCCCATCACAGCCTCTTCAATCCTGGAGAGCAGGTGAAGCAGGAGGGAAGGAGGAAGAAGATGCTGAGCTTCAAGAAGAGGATCTGGATTCTGCCTCATGGCATCTTGCAGCTGTTACCATTTTCTTTCTGTCTCTTCTGGCTTCCAAGTCTTTCTTGCTGTTCCTGTAACGTTGACCTTGGTCCTATATCACTGAAACTAACTTCGGCGGGGTGTAAATAAAAATCATTTTTCTTTTTTTGCAGTTTTTGGCTGGGGCTGGGTTTGAACCTGCCACCTCTGGCACATGGGGCCAGCGCCCTACTCCTTTGAGCCACAGGTGCCGCCCCCCCCCTTTTTTAGTTGGTAGAACATATTGGTGCTGTTATTGTTTTGATATATTTCCATAAAATGGTCAAGAAGAAAATGGTCATATGACTAAACTTTACAATTGCTTATTTGTTTATAAGATAGCACGTCCTAGAGAGTGGCACCCTAAACACACATTTGGAAGAAGAGACGTGGTAACACACATACACACACACACACACACATACACACACTCTTTCTCCATTTCTTTGCTCATCTTAGACCAGGGACATTCCTATGAATTGTTTGTGGAAACTTGAGACTTCTGATAAGTTTTTTTTGGGGGGGGGTCTGAGATGTTTGAAGTATAGATAGATATGAGTAGTTGAAGAGGAAATTATTGTGATATAGTGGGATTACAATGTAGCATTATTTGTCTTTTTTTTTTTTTTTTTAACTAGAGCAATAAGATTCTTTTACCACAGAGTTCTGCTCCCTAGGAAGGGAGTAGAGGAAATTTTTTGTATGGGATTTTTTTCACTGACTAGGATTTCTGGGAATCAGGTCCACAAAACATTGTCTGGATCACCTACCTGGAAAACGCCTTCATGATGGAGTAAGTTCCTTCTGATCTTACCAAATTTTTTATAGGTTCTTTTTGGATTTTGGAGATATTACACTTTATTTACTGAGAAAATTATTTTCCTGTAGTTTCTCTAAGTTGAATATGGGGCTAGCGGGCCATGGGGAGTATACACATGGATGTAAGTGATACATTAGATGTCAAGATGTTGAGGGTGTCACAGTACATCTAGGGACATCAAACAGTGCTCACTGTCAAGTACCATGAATATTTACTGCCGGTTGATAAGAATCTACAAGATGCAAAGGAGAAACATCAAATACCTTTCCCTTTCACCCCTGTTGATAATGGTGCCAATGCTTTTCTTCTGGATCACAAGTGGTACATTTGTTGCAGGTAGCTAACTGTTTGGCACTGAAAACAGCTTGTCATATGGAAAAAAGTGTGACCCATTATGTCCATAAGCAATGTCAGTGCCTTCACATTTTCCATTCCCACATTGTGGCAGAGACATCCTGGGGCCAATTAAGTATCCTAAGTTTTCCAGAATAGCTGGCGTTCATAATGACCATGTCTTCTTAGGAGAGGTGCTCTGGAGCAGTGATACCAAACATTATCACATAGAAAGTGTCAGGAGAACTTCAAGACCATCAGGTTCCCAGGGTGCAGCAGTTTCCTTGCTCACGAGTCATTCAGCACACGTAGGAGTGCCTATTTTCTACCCGGCAAACCAGGAAGAAAAGAGATCTGGAGGTCTCCATAACATATCCAGTATCATTTGCACACATTCTTTGGGAACTCGAGCAGCTGCCAGATGAAAAAAAAATATCTGAAAAATAATAAACTTGGAATTAGATATTTTGGATGCCACGGATAAAAAAGATTTACTGGGTTGTCATGCTTCCATGCTGTAGACTAAATATTTGTGTCTTCTAAAATTCTTATGTCAAAATCTTAAACCACAATGTGATAGTTTTTGAAGGCAGAGTTCTTAGGAGATCATTAGGTCATAGGGATGAAGCTCTCATGAATGGGATTAGCGCTCTTACAAAAGGAATCTTAGAGAACTCCCTCATTCCTTCTGCCAAGTGAGGACACAGTGAGAAGATAGTCATCTGTGAAAAAGGGAGAAAACCCTCCCCAGACACCAAATCTGCCAGTGCCTTGAGCTTGGATTCCCCAGCCTCCAGACCTTTGAGCAATAAATTGCTTTTGTCATATAGTCTGTGGTATTTTTGTTATAGCAGCCTAAAACAAAACAAATAAAATTAAGACACTTTCATACCACAAACCAGTAATTGTAGAAATACAGGCACATGTAGGAGCTAGCTTATTCCTGCCCCATATTACTGGGCTCCAAGGATGTGGGCTCCTTTGTGAGAAAAGGGGCTTCTAGACAGAGCTGAGATGCATCAAGTACTGTTCAATTTCCCAGGGCCAAAGAAAGGAGATTAAGGTCCTTCTGGAATCTAGACAATCTTTTCAAGATTTTTTTTTTATTAAATCATAGCTGTGTACATTAATGCAGTCATAGGGTATAGTGTGTAGTACAGTGTGCTGGTTTTATATACAATTTGAAATACTTTCATCAAACTGGTTAACATAGCCTTCGTGGCATCCTCTTTAGTTATTGTGTTAAGACATTTATATTCTACATTTAGAAAGATTCACATGTACCCTTGTAAGATGCACCATAGGTGTGGTTCCACCAAAAACCTTCCTTCCCTCCACTCCTCCTCCCCCAGCCCCTCCCCTCTCTCTCCCCTTTCCCCATATTCTTGGGCTATAATTGGGTTATAGCTTTCCTATGAAAGCTATAAATTAGTTTCATAGTAGGGCTGAGTACATTGGATACTTTTTCTTACATTCTTGAGATACTTTTCTAAGAAGAATATGTTCCAGCTCCATCCATGTAAACATGAAGGAGGTAAAGTCTCCATCTTTCTTTAAGGCTGCATAATATTCTATAGTGTACATATACCACAATTTATCGATCCATTCATGGGTCGATGAGCACTTGGGCTTCTTCATGACTTAGCAATTATGAATTGGGCTGCAATAAACATTCTGGTACAAATATCTTTGTTGTAATATGATTTTTGGTCTTCTGGGTATATACCTAGCAGAGGAATTGTAGGATCAAATGGCAGATCTATTTTTAGTTCTCTAAGTGTTCTCCAAACATCTTTTCAAAAGGAACATATTAGATTATATTCCCACTAGCAGTGTAGAAGTGTTCCCTTTTCTCCACATCCACGCCAGCATCTCTAGTTTTGGGCTTTTGTGATGTGGGCTATTCTTACAGGAGTTAGATGATATCTCAAAGTAGTTTTGATTTGCATTTCTCTGATGATTAAGGATGATGAGTATTTTTCATATGTCTGTAGGCCATGCACCTGTCTTCTTCAGTGAAGTTTCTCTTCAAGTCCCTTGCCAACCCTGAGATGGGATCACTTGTTCTTTTCTTGCTAATACATTTGAGTTCTCTGTGGATTATGGTTATTAAAGCTTTGTCAGAGATATAACCTGCAAATATATTCTCCCATTCTGAGACCTGTCTACTTGCTTTACTTACTGTGTTCTTGGCTGTGCAGAAGAAGCTTTTTAGTTTGATCAGGTCCCAGTAGTGTATTTTTGATGTTGCTTCAATTGTCTGAGAGGTCCTCCTCATAAAATATTTGCCCAGGCCAATTTCTTCAATTGTTTTCTCTACAATTTCTTCTAGTATTTTTATAGTTTCATGTCTTAAGTTTAAATCTTTAATCTAGTGAGAGTCTATCTTAGTTAATGGTGACAGGTGTGGGTCCAGTTTCGGTCTTCTACTGGTCGCCAGCCAGTTTGCCCACCATCATGGAGTCTAGCCAATCTTAAAGGGAAAAGGGAAAAAAGAGAAAGAGAGATGGGGG
>CAUYQV010020090.1:0-22849 GCA_963574575.1 Galagoides demidoff | reverse complement strand
TAGGATCTTGTTGAATATTTTTGCATCAATATTCATTAGTGATATTGGTCTATAATTTTCTTTTCTTGTTGGGTCTTTTCCTGGTTTGGGGATCAAGGTGATGTTTGCTTCATAGAATGTGTTGGGTAGTATTCCATCTTTTTCTATCTTTTGGAAAAGGTTGAGTAATACAGGTACTAGTTCCTCTTTAAAGGTTTGGTAGAATTCTGATGTGAAGCCATCTGGTCCTGGGCTTTTCTTTTTAGGGAGATTTTGTATAGTTGATGCTATTTCAGAGCTTGATATAGGCCTGTTCAACATTTTCACTTCATTCTGACTAAGTCTAGGAAGGTGGTGTGCTTCCAAGTATTGGTCTATTTCCTTCAGATATTCATATTTCTGAGAATAGAGTTTCTTGTAATATTCATTAAGGATTTTCTGAATTTCTGAGGAGTCTGTTGTTGTTTCATCTTTACTATTTCTGATTGATTAAATTAGAGATTTTACTCTTTTTTCCCTGGTTAGGTTAGCCAAAGGTTTATCTATTTTATTGACCTTTTCAAAAAACCATCTTTTTGATTTATTGATATGTTGTATAATTATTTTGTTTTCAATTTCATTTAATTCTGCTCTAATTTTGGTTATTTCTTTTCTTCTTCTGGTTTTGGGACTGGAATGTTCTTCCTTTTCCAGTTGCTTGAGATGTCCCATTAAGTTGTCAACTTCCTCTCTTTCCATTCTCTTGAGGAAGGCTTGCAGTGCTATAAATTTCCTTCTTAGGAATGCTTTTGCAGTATCCCAGAGATTCTGATAATTTGTGTGTTCATTATTGTTTTGTTCCAAAAATTTGGTAATTTCCTTCTTAATCTCGTCTGTGACCTGGCTATTCTTCAGCATAAGGTTATTTAGTTTCTATGTTTTTTTATGAGCATGCAGATTCCTCATGTTATTGAGTTCAACTTTTATTCCATGATGGTCTGAGAAGATGCAAGGAATAATTTCTATTCTTTTAAATTTGCTGAGGTTAGACTTATGACCTAAGATGTAATCAACTTTGAAGTATGTTCCATGGGCTAATGAGAAGAATGTGTATTCAGTTTTGTTAGGATGAACTGTTATGTAGATGTCTGTTAAATCCACTTGTTGAATGGTTAAGTTTAAGTCTAAAATTTCTTTGCTTAGCTTCTTATTGGAGGATCTATCCAACACTACCATAGGATTTTTAAAATATCCAATTATTATGGTGCTGGATGAATTAAATTTGCTCGTGTCTATTAGAGTCTCTTTTATAAATTGAGGCACATTCTGGTTGGGTGCATAAATGTTAATAATTGAAATCTCATCATGTTGAATGTTACCCTTAACAAATATGAAGTGATCACCCTTATCTTTCTTTACTTTTGTATCTGCAAATAAAATTGCAACACCTGCTTTTTTTGATTTCTATTTGCCTGAGATATAGATGACCATCCTTTCACTAGATTCTATATTTATCTTCTAAGGTAAGATGAGATTCTTGTATGCAGCAGATATCTGCCCTGAGTTTTTCTATCCTGTGGGCCAACCTGTGCCTCTTTAGAGGACAATTTAAGCCATTCACATTAGTTGAGAATATTAATAAGCCTGATAGAATTTTGGGTATCGAGTTTTTTGAAAGTCCAGTGGACATTTTAATCCTTTCACTTCTGTGGAAGTTTGAATTTGATCAGAAGTTTCTGAGTGAGTTTACTTTTGTGGTGGAGGATTGTACTGGTCATTATGGAGGATAGGTCTGAGAATATCCTGGAGAGCTGGTTTAGTTATGGGAAATTTCTTCAACCTGTGAATGTCATTAAAGTATTTAATTTCTCCATCATAAATGAAACTCAGTTTAATTGGATACAGGATCCTGGGTTGAAAGTTATTTTGTTTTAGGAGATTAAAAGTCAATGACCACCCTCTTCTAGCTTGAAAGGTTTCAGCAGAGAGATCTGCAGTCATTATAATAGTCTTCTTGTAGGTTATGGTTTTCTTACATCTGGCTGCTTTCAGAATTTTCTCCTTCATATTAACTTTAGTGAAGTTAATTATGATGTGCCTGGAGGGTCTTATTCAGATTGAGTTGTGCTGGGGTTCTGAAACATTCTGCTATCTGAATTTCACAATCTTTTGGCATGTCTCAAAAGTTCTCCTTCATAATCTCATGAAGAAGAACCTCTATGCCTTGCAAAGCAACTTTGTCGCCTTTAGGGATTCCAATAAGGTGAGTATTCGTTTTCTTCAAATTATCCAGAGTTCTCTGAGAGAATGATCCATTTTTGTTCTCCATTTCTGTTTCTTTTTGAGAGTTTGGGAGTGTTCAAAAGCTTTGTCTTCAATGTCAGGAATCCTTTCTTCTGCTTGCTCCATTCTGTTATTGAGGGATTCTACTATATTTCTCAGATCTTTGAGGGCTGCAAGTTCTTATCTCAATGTGTCAAAATCTTTGGTAATTTTGTCTTTGAATTCTTTTTGAGACAGCCTCAAGCTGTTGCCCTGGGTAGAGTGCCATAGCATCCCAGCTAACAGCAACCTCCAACTACTGGGCTTAAGCAATTTTCCTGCTTCCGCCTCCCAAGTAGCTGGGACTATAGGCACCCATCACGAAACCTGGCTATTTTTTGGTTGCAGCCATCATTGTTGTTTGGCAGGCCAGGCTTGATTTGAACCTGCCAGCTCAGGTGTATGTTGCTGGCATCTTGAGCCATAGGTGCTGCTTGAGCCACAGGCGCTGAGGTGAATTCATTGAATTCTTGATACAATTTTTAAAATACTCCTTGAATTTCTAATTCCAACTTTACTTCCATTCTATTAATCTTATTTGCAGTCCAAATTCTGAATTTGATTTCTGACATCCTAGCCATTTGTTTATGAATGAGATCTTCAGTTGTGTCTGCCATTTCATTCCTTGGGGGATCTACTCTTGTTATTCATGTTACTGGAGATTTTTTGCTGATTCCACCCCATGATTATTTTCCACCATTTAGCTTGATGAGCAGATAAGGTGAATTTGGGTTGAAGGCTCCTGGAGTGATTAACCAGCCCTTTGCCCAGGAGCAGACTGGTGTCTGTACCTTTTCCCCTAGAGCTTTGCAAAGGACCCATACAGTGCTATGGCCTGAGAAACTGGGGACCTGCTTGGTGTGGTGGGGCCAAGTGGTTCGGTCTTGTTTTCAGCTGGTGTCTGTTCTACCCTAGTGAATCAGCTACTCTGGGTTGAAGTCTCAGCTGTGGATAAATACCAGCAATTAAGTCACCCTGCCCTCCATCGGCAACAACTGGAAAAGGAAAATCAAACCTTCCCAGAACCACACACCCAGGGTGCCACTTTGGAGAGTCTTTAGGCAATTTGTCTAGTTCAAGAAGTCCAAATCAACTGTCCCTGTCAGCACAGTCTCAGGTGGGAGAGTTCAAGGTCTCCAGCAGCTAGATAGCAGGGGTTGGCTAGCAGCTCAAGTTTGACTCACTCTAGTGCTCCATGAGGTCAGAAGGACCCATCCAGCAAATGAATTAGTCTGGGAAAGTTGATGCCTCCTTCCCCACCTTGTACTTCTGTCACTCCCAGTTACTGGTACCCCTGCCGGGCTGTGACCCAGTTCCCTCCAATGAGCAGATGCTTCAGAGGTTTGTGCCTGCCTGAGTCACAGGGAGATCTATGTTTCCTCAGACAGGCCATGGCTCTCTGCCACTATCTGGCAGAGGGAGCTGAGGCCTGACAACCTTAGGTGCTTAATGGAGGCTGGCATGGTTCACTCAGTTCCAGCCCCACCCATGATTGATGTTGTTGACAGAACAGAACAATTTTGCAGAATTTGTTTCTGTCTTGGCTATATTCTCCTGTGGATCAGAAGCTGTTTGAGTTCACAGAAACTGCAACTCAGCTGCGGTCTGTGCCACTGCCTGGAGCTGACATGTCTGTCTCCATTGCACTCTGTGTTGGGGCAAGTGTGGTTAGAACTCACACTCAGCTCTTGTTTTCTGCCTCTCCCTGCCTGCTTTTGTCTCAGCTATGATCCCCTGAGGGCTGAGTGCTTCTTAGGCTCATTAAAGCAGTCCTTCTGGCTCAGCTTTGCCCTGAGAGTATGCCATCTTTGCTGCATGTATTCTAGTCCTTGTCCCCGCCGTGCCCTGCCCAGGCGGGTAGCACCTCAGGCATACCCTTTACTCGTGGGGCCTGCATTTCCATCCCAGATCTGTTCTGCCAGTGGCTGCCACCAGAGAAGATGACCAGCTTCCTCTGGTTGCCCAGAGAGGCAGGGAGTATTTCTCCAAAATATCCCCAAGGATCTGAGCTCTATTGTTCCCGCCACTGCTGCTGCTGCTCTGTGCTGCAGGGCACCACCTCCCCCTTTCCCCTGTGGTTCCCTCAGTTCACCATCTTCTTATTCCTGTGCTGCAGAATCTCCACATACTAGCAACAGCCTACACCTTGTCCACACCTCTTGAGAAAATGCTCATGAATCCAGACTCCATGGGGGACAGGTTTCCAGACCTAGGGGTGGGACAGGAGGGGAGTGCTGAGAGTTCAGAATTGCAGGGAGAGAATATATACAGTATTATACAGTTTTATGCATGGCAGGAGAGTGCCATGGCACACTATTAAGTCCTCTCTAGGGAAGGAGTTCCTGTTTTTAAAGGGTCTCTCCCATGGGATAAAAATAGGTGGAGATCTGAACTCTGCTTGCTAGGTTGTATAAAGTATACTGTGAGCTGTTCTCCTGGGGGAGGGAACTCCAATCTGCTTGGTGATGGATTTTGTACCTATTGTTTGTTTCCTTGGGGTTGCAACTAGCCTCAGCAGTGTTGATGTGCATTCTTCAACCTTCTCTCTTGGCTCAGCTCCCAACCATCAGCTTACTTGCTAAAATTCTGTCCTTTAACTCCCCTTCTGGATGAGAGTCTCTGTGGAAAACTGGTTCCAGTCAGCCATCTTGCCTCCACCCCCCTGTCTATTTTCATTCATGGATCTCTGGAAAGGATTTTCTGTTTTTAGCTTCTTATATATGTATTTATTTCTTTTAATAAAAGAACTACAAAACTTTGTATAAAGTTGAGGTCTCTCCTTTCTTCCCTAGCCTTCTCTCTTGCCTCTCTTCACCAGATTCTACTGCTATCCGTGATCCATTTACAGTATTGCATGATGTTACTTATTAAATTTACACAAATAGTGTAACTTTGCATATTATTTTGTATCTGCTTCTTTCATTCAATTTTATATTTTTGAGATCATTGATGTCAACAAATATGGACATGTCATTCTTTTTAGTTGTTATGTAGTTATTCCATCATATAAATGCCACAATTTATTTTCTAGTTTCCTATGGCTGGACTGTTAAGTTTTTCTAAAAGAAATACTGAAAAAAAAAAAGGCCACACAATTTGTCATCTTTAAAAATTTTTTGTTCTTTTGGGAAGGATAAGGCCTTAGAGAGTGATAGAGATTTTTTAAAGGATACAAAATTATAGCCAGATAGGAAGAATAAGTTCTAATGTTCTGTACTACTATAGGATGACTATAGTGAACAGTAATACATTATATAGTTTCAAATAGTTAGAAGATATTGAATGTTTCCAGGACAAAGAAATGACAAATACTTGAGATGATGGATACACCAATCACCCCGATCTGATCAGTATACATTATTATATGTATCAAAACATCACTATGTAGCCCATGAGTATACACAGTTATTGTTTACCAATTAAAAAATTTTTGTTTTCAATTTAAAATTTTCTTTTATTGTGTCAGGTTCATTGAGGGTACAAAGAATTAGGTTATAATGTTTGCATTTGTTAGGTAAAGTTTCTCTTACAGTTGTATTCTGCCCCCAAGAAGTGTGCCATACACTGTAACCCCCTATCCTCTTCTCTCCTCCCTTCTCCCTGTCTCCTCGTTCCCCTGCCCCTGAACTGATTTCAGTTTTCTCTTATGTGGGTATGTATTAGATTGTCTACTGCAGTAGTTCTCTACCTTCTTAATGCCTCTTAATGCTGCGACCCTTTAATACAGTTCCTTATGTTGTGGTGACCCCCAACCATAAAATTATTTTTGTTGCTACTTCATAACTGTAATTTTGCTTCTGTTATGAATTATAATGTAAATATCTGATATACAGGATGTATTTTCATTGTTACAAAGGAGTTGCTTCATTAGAATTTAGTACATTGGATTGTTGTTTCTCCATTCTTGCAATGCTTTACTAGGAAAAATGTGTTCCAACTCCATCCAGGTTAATGCTAAAGAGGTAAAGTCTCCATCTTTCTAAATGGCTGAATAGTATTCCATGGTATACATATACCACAGCTTGTTAATCCATTCCTGGGTTGGCGGGCATTTAGGTTGTTTCCACATTTTGGTTATTGTAAATGGAGCTGCGAAAAACAGTCTTTATGATAAAATAATTTTTTTCTTCTGTAGATGCCTAGTAGTGGGATTAGGGGTCCAATGGGAGGTCTAATTCAGTTCTTTGAAGATTCTCCACAGTTTCTTCAATTTCTAATTTTATAATTTAATTGGCATGCAGTTTAAACAAGCAAAGAACAAACTCTATTTCAATCTTGCTGTCTAGAAAGTTCGATGAGTATTAAGACTCCCAGACAGGATTTTTTGGTTCTCATTCTCCATGTTGCTACAGGTCTTGTCAGTGTTCAGTACCCCCTTCTTGAAACTCTCTGCTCTTACACTTTCCATGACCTGCAATGTCTTGGATTTTTTTCTGTTGTCTTTGGTCCTTTGTAAAAGTAACTTTTCTTCATTTTCTTCTTTTTCTTTCTTTCTTTTTTTTTTTTATTAAATCATAACAGGATACATTAATACTATCATGGCGTACAGTGCACTGTTTCTGTATACAATTTGAAGTACTTTTTTATCCAACTGGTTAACATAGCCTTCATGTCTTTTTCTTAGTTATTGTGTTAAGACATTTATATTCTACATTTAGAGAGATTCACATGTACATGTATAGGATGAACCATAGGTGTGATCCTGCCAATCACTCTCCCTCCACCCACCCTTCCCCCTCCCCCCTCCCCTCTCCCCATGTTCCTTGGCTAAAATTGGGTTATAGCTTTCCTATTAGTTTCATAGTAGGGCTGAGTACATTGGATACTTTTTCTTCCATTCTTGGGATACTTTGTTAGAAGAAGAATATTTTCCAGCTCCATCCATGTAAACATGAAGGAAGCAAAGTCTCCATCTGTCTTAATGGCTGCATAGTATTCCATGGTGTACATATACCAAAATTTATTGATCCATTTGTGGATTGATGGGCTCTTGGGCTTCTTCCATGACCTAGCAATTATGAATTGGGCTACAATGAACATTCTGATACAAATATCTTTATTGTAGTGTGATTTTTGGTCTTCTGGATATATATCTAATGGAGGAATTATAGGATCAAATGGCAGGTCTATTTTTATTTCTTTAAGTGTTCTCCAGATGTCTTTCCAAAAGGAACATATTAGTCTGCAATCCCACCAACAGTGTAGAAGTGTTCCCTTTTCTCCATACCCACACCAGCATCTGAGATTTTGGGATTTTGTGATATGGGCTAATCTTACTGGTGTTAGATGATATCTCAAAGTAGTCTTGATTTGCATTTCTCTGATGATTAAGGATGGTGAGCATTTTTTCATATGTTTGTAGGCCATGCGTCAGTCTTCTTCAGAGAAATTTCTCTTCAAGTCCCTTGCCCACCCTGAGAGGGGGTGACTTGTTCTCTTCTTGCTAATATGTTTGAATTCTCTGTGGATTTGGTTATTAAACCTTTGTTGGAGACATAAGCAGCAAATATCTTCTCCCATTCTGAGGGCTGTCTACTTGCTTTGCTTACTGTGCTTTTGGCTGTGCAGAAGCTTTTTAATTTGATCAGGTCCCAGTAGTGAATTTTTGGTGTTGCTTCAATTGCCTGGGGGGTCCTCTTTATAAAATTTTCACCCAGGCCAATTTCTTCAAGTGTTTTCCCTACACTTTCTTCTAGTATTTTTATAGTTTCATGTCTTAAGTTTAAATCTTTAATCCAGTGAGAGTCAATCTTAGTTAGTGGTGAAAGGTATGGATCCAGTTTCAGTATTCTGCAGGTTGCCAGTCAGTTCTCCCAGCACCATTTGTTAAATAGGGAGTCTTTTCCCCACTCAATGTTTTTAATTAGCTTGTCAAAGATCATATAGCAGTAAGTAGCTGGGTTCATCTCTTGGTTCTCTATTCTGTTCCATACAACTACCTCTCTGTTTTTGTGCCAATACCATGCTGTTTTGATCACTATGGATTTATGGTATGTTTGATGTCTGGTAGCATGATTCCTCCTGCTTTGTTTTTATTTCTGAGTAATGTCTTGGCTTTGAGGTTTTTTCTGATTCCATATAAAACGAAGTATTATTTTTTCAAGATCTTTAAAGTATGACAATGGAATTTTAATAGGGATTGCATTAAAATTATATATTTCTTTGGGCAGTATAGACATTTTAACAATGTTAATTTTTCCCAGCCGTGAGCATGGTATGTTTTTCCATTTGTTAACATTTCCTTCTATTTCTTTTCTTAGAGTTTCATAGTTTTCTTTATAAAGGTCTTTCACATCCTTTGTTAGGTAAACTCCCAGATATTTCATCTTCTTTGGCACTACTGTAAACGAAATAGAGTTCTTGACTATTGTTTTAGCTTGACTATTGTCGGTATATAAAGGCTACTGATTTATGACTGTTGATTTTGTAACCTGAGATGCTGCTGTATTCCTTGATAACTTCTAAGAGTTTTGTGGTAGAATTCCTGGTATTTTCCGGGTATACAATCATGTCATCTGCGAAGAGTGAAAGTTTAATCTCTTCTGATCCTATATGGATACCCTTGATCACCTTTTATTCCGTAATTGTGATGGCTAAAACTTCCATTACAATGTTAAAGAGCAATGGAGACAATGGACAACCTTGCCTGGTTCCTTATCTGAGTGGAAATGATTTCAATTTAACTCCATTCAGCACGATACTGGCTGTGGGTTTGCTGTAGATGGCCTCTATCAATTTGAGAAATGTCCCTTCTATACCAATTTTCTTAAGTGTTCTGATCATAAAAGGATGCTGGATGTCATTAAAAGCTTTTTCTGCATCAATTGAGAGAATCATATGGTCTTTGTTTTTTAATTTATTTATGTGATGAATTATGTTTATAGATTTGCGTATGTTGAACCAGCCTTGAGATCCTGGGATAAAAACCACTTGGTCATGGTGTATGATTTGTTTGATGTGTTGCTGGATTCTGTTGGTTAGGATCTTGTTGAATATTTTCACATCAATATTCATTAGTGATATTGGTTTATAATTTGCTTTCTTTGTTGGATCTTTTCCTGGTTTGGGGATCAAAGTAGTGTTTGCTTCATAGAATGTGTTGGGTAGTATTCCGTCTTTTTCTATCTTTTGGAAAAGGTTAAGTAGTATAGGTACTAGTTCCTCTTTCAAGGTTTGGTAGAATTCTGATGTGAAGCCATCTGGTCCTGGGCTTTTCTTTTTAGGGAGATTTTGTATAGTTGATGCTATTTCAGAGCTTGATATAGGTCTGTTCAACATTTCCACTGCATTCTGGCTAAGTCTTGGGAGGTGGTGTGCTTCCAAGTATTGGTCAATTTCCTTCAGATTTTCATATTTCTGAGAATAAAGTTTCTTGTAATATTCACTAAGGATTGTTTGAATTTCTAAGGGGTCTGTTGTTATTTCATCTTTACCATTTCTGATTGATGAGATTAGCAATTTTACTCTTTTTTTCTTGGTTAGGTTGGCCAAAGGTTTGTCTATCTTACTAACCTTTTCAAAAAACCAACTTTTTGATTTGTTGATCTGTTGTATAGTCCTTTTGTTTTCAATTTCATTGAATTCTGCTCTAATTTTGGTTATTTCTTTTCTTCTGCTGGGTTTCAGATTGGAGTTTTCTTCTTTTTCCAGTTGTATGAGATGTCCCATTAAGTTGTTAGCAACCTCTCTTTCTGCTTTCTTGAGGAAGGCTTGCAGTGCTATAAATTTCCCTCTTAGGACTGCCTTTGCAGTATCCCAGAGGTTTTGGTAACTCATATCTTTATTGTCGTTTTGTTCCAAAAATTTGGTAATTTCCTTCTTGATCTCATCTCTGACCCACCTATCCTTCAGCATAAGGTTATTTAGCTTCCATATTTTTGTTTGGGTCTGCAGATTACTGTTGTTACTGAGTTCAACTTTTATTCTATGATGATCTGAGAAGATGCAAGGAATAATTTCTATTCTTTTAAAATGCCGAGGTTAGACTTGTGACCTAAAATGTGGTTGATTTTGGAGTATGTTCTGTGCGCTGATGAGAAAAATGTGTATTCAGTTTTGTTAGGATGAAATGTTCTATAGATGTCCGTTCAATCCAAATCCTGAATGGTTAAGTTTAAATCTAAAACTTCTTTGCTAAGCTTCTTATTGGAGGATCTATCCAACACTGCCAAAGGAGTATTAAAATCTCCAACTATGATGGAGCTGGAAGAAATCAAGTTGCTCATGTCTATTAGGGTATCTCTTATAAACTGAGATGCATTCTGGTTGCATAAATATTGATGATTGAAATCTCATCATATTGAGTATTACCCTTAACAAATATAAAGTGTCCATCTTTATCCTTGATTACTTTTATTGGTTTAAAGCCTATTGTATCTGCTAATAAATTTGCAACATTTGCTTTTTTCTGCTTTCCATTTGCCTGGAATATAGATGACTATCCCTTCACCATGAGTCTATATTTGTCTTTTAGGGTAAGGTGGGATTCTTGAATGCAGCAGATATTTGGCCTGAGTTTTTGTATCCAGTCAGCCAGCCTCTTTAGAGGGCAATTTAAGCCATTCACGGTGATTGAGAATACTGATAAACCTGGTATAATTTTGGGTATCAAGTTTTTCCAAAGTCCAGTGGACATCTTTAATCCTTTTGCCACTCTGGAAATTGGAATTTAATCAAAATTTTCTGTGTGAATTTACTTATGTGGTAGAGGATTGTGCTGGTCTTTACGGAGGATAGGTCTGAGAATATTCTGGAGGGCTGGTTTAGTTATAGCAAATTTCTTCAACATGTGAATGTCATTAAAGTATTTAATTTCTCCATCATAAATGAAACTCAGTTTAGCTGGATACAGGATCCTGGGTTGAAAGTTATTTTGTTTTAGGAGGTTAAAGGTCGATGACTACCCTCTTGTAGCCTGAAAGTTTTCATCAGAGAGATCTGTCATCATTCTAATATTCTTCTCCTTGTAGGTTATGGTTTTCTTATGTCTAGCTGCTTTCAGAATTTTCTCCTTCATATTAACTTAAGTGAAGTTAATTATGATGTGCCTGGGGGATGTCTTATTTGGGTTGAGTCATGCTGGGGTTCTGAAGCTGTCTGCTATCTGAATTTCAGGATCTCTTGACATGTCTGGAAAGTTCTCTTTCATAATTTCATGAAGTAGAGCCTCTGTACTTTGTGAAGCCACTTCGTCACCTTCAGGGATTCCTATAAGATGAATATTAGTTTTCTTCGTATTATCCCATAGCTCTCTGAGAGAGTGACCTGTTTTTGCTTTCCATTTCTCTTCATCCTTGCATGCTTGGGAACATTTGGAAGCTTTGTCTTCAATGTCAGAGATCCTTTCTTCTGCCTGCTCCATTCTGTTATCAAGGTATTCTACCATATTTTTCAGATCTTTTAGGGGCTGCAACCTCTTGCCTCAGTGTTTCAAAACTCTGGTCATTTTATCTTTGAGATCGTTGAATTCTTGAGACATCTTTTGAATCATTTCTTGAAATTCTAATTCCCTCCTCTCTTCCATCCTCTCTTCCATTCAGTTAATCTTATTTATTATCCAAATTCTGAATTCAATTTCTATCACCTTAGTGATCTGTTTATGGATGGGATGGGATCTTCAATTGCACCTGCCCCATCCTTCCTTGGGGGAGTTGATCTACTCTGGTTATTCAAATTACCAGAGTTTTTCCGCTGATTCCACCCCATGCTGAATTTACACCATGTGGGGACTGTACCAGAACCTTTCAGTCAGTGGCCTACACTGGAGAAGATGCCAGCTTCCTCTGGTTGCCCAGAGAGGCAGACCATGTGTGTCCGGAAGGGCCTGAGGGGTGTGAGCCTTGTTGTTCCCACTGCTGTGGCTGCTGCTCTTTGCCTTGGGGTACCGCTGTTCTGGTGTGGTTCCCTCTCAACTGACCATCCTCTCATAGTTCTTGGGTGGCTGACCGAGGATGCTGGGAGTGTACAGCTATGGCAATTCTGGGCCTGCCCAGCGTGGGTGCTGGATTAGGGAATGCCTTGACTACTACCCGAGGACGCGCAGCTCTATCAAGCAGTTCTGGGCACACCCGGAGCTGGGGACTCTTCTGCTGCAGCTCACAGGTTGTGCGTGGCTCTAGCAAGCAGTTCTGGTCATGCCAGAATATGGGGACTTCTGCACTGGCCCCTGCAGGGTGCACATGGCTCTAGCAATCAGTTCTTGGCTCTCCCAGTGTGGGAGCCTGGAGCAGGGAACTCCTCCGCTGCTGCCCGTGGGACACACGTGGCTCTAGCAAACAGTTCTGGGCCTGCCTGAAGCATGGGACTCCTCTGCTGCCCCCAGGGAGTCTCACAGCTCTAGCAAGCAGTTCTTGGCCCACCTGGATCTGGCGATTCCTCTGCTGCCGCCTGCCAGGTGTGCTGCTCTAGCAAGCAGTTCTGGGCCCAACCAGAGCAGGGACTCCTCTGCCGTGGGCAAGCGTGGCTCTAGCAAGCAGTTCTGGGCCTGCCTGGAACAGAGGTCTCCTCTGCAGCTGCCTGTGGGACATGCATGGCTCTAGCAAGCAGTTCTGGGCCCATCCAGAGTGGGGGACTCCTCTGTTGCTCCCCACGGGGTGCGTGTGGCTCTAGCAAGCAGTTCTGGGCCCACCAGAATGGAGGACTCCTCCACAGCTGCCTGCGGGACACATGTGTACTAGCAAGCAGTTCTGGGCCCTCCCTGAGCTGGGGACTGCTCCATGGCCCCGTGGGGCATGCATGGCTCTAGCAAGCAGTTCTGAGCCCGCCCGCAGTGGGGGACTTCTCTGCTGGCTCCTGTGAGCCACATGTGGCTATAGCAAGCAGATCTGGGCCTGTCCAGAGTGGAGGACTCCTCCATCACTGCCAGTGGGACACATATGGCTCTTGCAAGCAGTTCTGGGCCTGCCTGCAGTGAGGGACTACTGTACTGCCCCCCATGGGGTGCACGTAGCTCTAGCAAGCAGTTATGGGCCCACCCAGAGCAGTAGACTGGGCTGCCGACCCAGCACACATGACTCTAAGAGCAGAGGACTCCGCCATCACTGGTGGCGGATTTTGTACCTTTCAATTGTATTTTTGGGGTCTCAGCTTGCCTCAGCAAAGTTGTTGTGTGTGCTTCATTCTTCTCTCTTGGCTTAGCTCCAAACCATAAGCTTACTTGCTAAGCTTGTGTTCTTTAAGTCTCCTTCTGGTTGAGGGCCTCTGTGGGAAGCTGGCTACAGACTGCCATCTTGACTCTGCCCCCCCCCCCCCAGCTTTCCTTCCTTTTAATACTCTCTAATTTGGCTTAACCAAGGCTAAGGCTACAGCTTTTTTTTTCTTCCCTCTAATCTCTTGGCAAGCTCACTTATTCCCAAGTATTTTCCAATCTCCAGGTGCACATTTCCAAGTGTTGTTGAACACCTCTACCATCTCCATCAAACACATCCAGAAAATGGACTTGTGATCTTCCCCCGTCCTTATTCAGGATTCTAAATTATTACCTGAATTGTTCCCCTGAATCTCCTTGCCAGTTTCACTCTAGATATTACTGCTACTGAGTTCTCTTGTTAGCATTAAGTTGTAGTTCTGTTTTTTCTCTCCATTGCCATTGTGACCTAGTCTAAAAGACTGTGTCTCTGCTGTAGTTGTTCTTTATAATTGGCTGAGGATCATGGGAAGTCTGTGGACCAGTGTGGGTAGTTATTTTGGTGTTAGTAGGCTCACTTATCTGTCTATGGTCAGACAGTATGGGATGGGTAGGTGACTCTGCTGATCTTGGCTGAGCTCACTCACTTTGGATAGCTGCTTGCTGTAGGTTGATCTATTATTATTTAAAATGGGGCTCAGGTTTGTTCTCATGTCAGAGACAGGGCTTGGAGATTATAAGCCACTTGTGATTCATCTGAACAGTAGTGGGGGGCTTGATGCCATTCAAGGCAACAGGATATAGGGTGTGGGAAGTGGACTCAATGTAAGAGCTGGTGCAGAAGGCAGGTCAGGTTCTACAAGGAGGAATACAGCTACAGAGACTAACTCTCCAGAGTGGCAGCTTCCAGGGAGAAAGCAGAGCAAGTCTTCAGTCTGCATGCAGAGGTGGCAGCTGAGGTGGATTGAGCATGATGTCACAAGTAATGGCATCACTGTACTCAAGGCTGTGACTTTGCAGATTTTTCTATTTCTAGAGTTTATTTCCCTACTCCTTGAAGCTGGAATGGTCTTGAGGCTTTATTTTTTTTGCCATTAGAATATAAGTAAAACCAAATGGTTTTGGCACTCAAGTCCTGTAAGTGTCCATGGCCTACTCTCTATTCCTACTGAGAGAAGAACTGGTTTTGCTGAATATTAAGTGGTCAGTTATGACAGAATGTTCACTCATTTGAGCAGGCCTGAATCAATTATTCTAAAGAAAAAGAGATGATATTCTAAAACTGCTTATGGGAAGGAACAGAAAGATTAGAAAACAAAGCAAACCTGAGATTGACTTGTTTGGCCAAGTTGGTGTCATCCTAAACTCCCTCAAATGGGAGCTTATCCAGTTCCTCAACTGAGCTTAAGTATTCTACTTCATGGCCTATGAATTTCCTATTCAGTGCTCAGTTCCTTTTCACACTTTATTTCTCCTGCTAAAATGTTACCATTTCGGTAATGACTCCTCTAAACACTCCATCTAGAATGTGTTTTACTTTCTTTTTCCTGTTTTCAGTCCTTTAAAAAATATCACCATTGATAATTACTATGTTTCCTTTTCCCTTTTGTTTCTCTAGTTAAATTGTGAGCTCCATGAGTATAGTGATTGCTATTTTCCTAATGATGATCACAGTGTCTAGCACATATGAGGGTCTAGGTAAAAATTTGATGAGTTAATCACTAAGTTGGAGGGAGACATGTTGTGGGAGAGGACTAACCTGGGTGTGGGCATGGCCAGAGATCAAGGCCAGGCTGTCCGGAAACCCCAATGCTAGTGGCCAATAGTCAATATATATGTACATAGTATCCTAAGGGTAGTGACTGATTCAGGTCTTGTCTGGACAGTTGTCTATGGGGTCTTTTCGGGTAGATAAAGAAATGGCAGTAAGAGTCTGTGGCAGTGGGATGCTTACATGGGCACTTGTATTCACTGTCATGAGAGATGTTCATATGCAGATGGCAGTGTCCTCAGTATCTGAGTTGGTACTGTCCTAAATTGTTACTAGTTCCCTGTCAGTTTCTAGGGAAACAGGCTAGGAGATCTGGAAAGGGCTAGGCGTATTGTTGTTACTCTTTCCCTTTCATCTAGGACAAGAAGGGATCCAAGTTTAGGATGTGGGTTTAGTTCAGCTATTTTAATGATAAGGAGCAGAAACTCAAATAATGAAGACGAGGTTTAGCAAAACAACCTCAGTGGAGTGGGCAAGCCTCACAGAAGTCTGGGAAAAGCTAATCCTCATGGGTGAGCAGAAACAGTACTATAATTGAGTCTCACTGAAGTTGGAACCCAATCCCAGGCAGTCAGCACTTCACAAGTCTTTAGACCGTGTCTCTGTTCTTAACGTGACCTAGTGACTCCCTGTGTCTTCTTCTTGTCATCTCCTTTCCTACTTCTAACTCCTCTTTAATAGTTCTTGACCCCAAGTCATAATCACATATGGAGCTCTAAAGTACATACACGTCTCATTGCACCCCTATAGATTTTGACTTAAACTCAGTGAAGTTCAGGACTTTGTTTTCTTCACAACTTATCTTGTGCCTACAGTGGTGCCTGGCACATAGCAGATGCTAAAAAAAAAAAAAAAAACATATTGAACACCAGTGTATGGGAGGGGACTTAGATGACTGCAGTGTTGAAAAGTTTCTCAAGTTATTCAGATGTGTGATTAGTCTGATAACCACTATGGTATATTTTGTTTCTTTTCTCTACCTCACAGATTCATCTTCAGAACTTCATCCTATTCATGGCTTCTCCACTTAGTGGCCTTTTCCTAGGCACCATTTCAGCTTCATTTCTTCTGTTCCTTGCCTATTCCCTGTTGTGTACTGCAATTCAGATCTTACTACCAAGACTCTGATTGGTCTAGCTTGCCTCTGTTTGAACAGTTTTCTCCCATTAGGACTGTGTATATTTAACTGGCAGCCTGGGGACAAGGTGCCTTTGCTTCCCCCAGCCCAGTTTTATGTAGCCTAGAGGGAGGGGGTGGTGGTAGAAAGAATAGAGCCACATGATACAAATTATGGCATTTTAGCAGGCTGTGAGTGTGGTGGATAATGTGATTGGTTTTTCAAGTACAGAAGACTTAATTGTTCTTCCATATTTTTGTAGTAATTATAATCAGTTGATTAAATGTTTTTGAGTTCTTTATGTGCCAAGTTTTGAGTGCCTTACATACCAGGTACAGGAAATAAAGTGGTGAGCAAAAGCAAAAGAAACACGCAGTCTTCCTTCATTGTGCTTTTTCTGTATAGGAAAAATTGGTAATTACTAAAGTCATTATAATGAAGTGTGATGTTAAAAACGAGTAAATTGATCTTTTACTCTTCAAATGATACTGTTAAAAAAATGAAAAGGTAAGCCTGAGACTGGGAGAAAAATATTATTAAAAACATATATTAAATGAAAAACTTATATCAGAATACATAGAGAATCCTAGAATAATAAAAAAATCAAAGAAACCTATAAAAAAGTGAGAAGAAGTTTTGAACAGATAATGAACTAAAGAAGATATATGAATGGCAAATAAGTACATGGAAAGACATTCGATATGGGATAGTCATTAGGGAAGTACAGATCAAAACTACAAGGTGCTCTCGCTAAGCACCCACTTGAACAGCTAACATTAGAATGACTGACATTACAAAGACTGGTCAAGAAGGGACAGCAAACAGAATTCCCAAATATTGGTGAGAATGTAAAATAAAACTGCCACTTTGGAAAACAATTTGATAGTCCCTTAAACTTAAACATGCACTTTCTGTATAGTCCAACAATTTCACCTGCAGGTGTTTACCCAGGAAAAATGGAAAAGTATGTCCCCACAAAGAAGCAAATGTTCATAGCAGCTTTGTTCCTAATAGCCCCAAACTGGGAACAAGCAGATTAGAAAGAACAAGCAAATGGATTAACAAACTGGTAAATCCGTGTAATGGAATGCTTCATAGTCTTAAAAAAAAGTAAAGCATGAATACCTGGTGCATGTAATAACATGGATACATTTCAAAAGCATTATGTTATGTGAAAGAAGCCAGCCACCAATGACTACCTATGTACTGTATGATTCTATTTATGTAACATTCTAGAAAAGGAAACTATAGTGATAGCACATCAGTGGTAAATCTGAAGCTAGAGGTGTAAAGAGAGGATTAACTGGAAAAAAAGGACAACAGAACTTTTGGGTCTGATAGAAATGCTCTGTGTCTTGATTGTGGTGGTTGTTACACAATTGATATATCTATAAAATTGTATTAAACTATATACTTACACTGGTGAGCTTTATCTTATGTGAATTATGCCTTAAAGCTGATTTTTAAAAAAAGAAAGAAAAATGAGATGTAATGTATGAGTAGATTGGGAGAAGTATAGGGTACTCTGGGACCAAATAGAGGGTCACCTTACAAACCAAGAGATCTGAGGAAGGTTTTCATGGAATGAAAAATCTTAATCTTAGCATGAGTAGGAGTAGACCAAGGGCACAGGGCCAGGTGGAAGGTAAGGAGTTCCACAGTATTAGTAGCATAGACTGAGCCAAGAGAGAGGAGACCTTGGAAGTGCTGCCAAAGGAAGAGGGAGGAAAAATGAGTGTAGAAAGGTATCTGGGCAAGATAAAGGACTTTCTATGGTAAGTTTGGTCTTTAAACTAACAGTGACTAGAGGGTTTTAAGCCTTTCTCATCATGGTGTTATGGGATACGATCTCTGATATGTAGGAATGTCTCTGGATGCTGTATGATGAATGAGTTGTATGGAAAGACTTTCCCTAAGAGGGCATCAGATGATAGGGCCATGTGTTAGGGGAGGAAGGGGGTGGACAGATTTCAGAAATATTTCTGAAGTTGAATTTCCTGAGGGAGAAGGAGGAATCAATAATTGCTTCTAGGTTTCTAGCTTGGGTGACTGGGTATATGATGGTGCCATGCACTGGATAAAGAATCAAGGATCAAGAAAAGTTTGGGGGGCAAGGTGATGGCTTTAGTTTTGTACAAGTTGCTTTTCAGGTGCCTGAGAGGCATTCATATGGTATTTAGAATCAGTTGGCAATAAATATCTGTTGCTGAGAAGACAGGTCTATGGTGCAGAAGCAGATTTATGTCATCAGCATGTTGATGGCAACTGGAATCGAGGAGATGGATGAGTGTGGTGAAGAGAGAAAAAGCCTATGGTAGAATTCTAAGAAACTCCAATGTTTAAGGGTGAGGTAGGAGGAAAATTAGGAGAACATTGTATTAAGGAACCTACTAGAAGGAATGAATGGTCAACAATATCAAATGGAATCAGGATTTTAAGGTTCTTGATTAATATGTATTACAGAATTTTGGGAGGTGCTCTTATAGTGAAGTATCTCAAGAATGGAGAAACAAACACCACATGTTCTCACTCTTATGCTGGAACTAACCAATGAGCACACGCGGAAATAAACCAGGTGGAGGGAGAAGGAGGGGAGGGGCAAAACCCCAGTAATGGTACAAAGAACACTATTTGGGTGATGGGCACATCTATAGTGGGGACTCAAGCATTACAAAAATAAAACATTTGTACCCCTTAATACAGTGTATTTTGAAATAAAAATAAAACCGTTAGCAACTACAACAAAAAAAGATGAATCCCTTTTAAAAGAAGAAAGTTAGTAGTTTGATGGCTTATGGAAAAGGTAGTGTATTTCCTACCCAGATGGAAGATCTCCCAGTTTTCTTATCATTTTGTTTTATTCTTTCCCTTTGTACTTTCCTCTCCCATTACAGACTTTAGAACTAAACATTAAAGAGCTTCTAGAAATCCATTTATATACATTCTGGGTGGAGAAGCTTATACTACATCTTCCCTTATTTACAAAACTATGAGCAAGAACTTACTTTTTACAACGCTTGCTTAATAAGTACTGTTCACCTTAATTCCCCCATTTCCTTTGGTCTCTTTCAACCCTGAGTGGGTGTGCCTAAGCTTGAAGAGATCAATAGGAAAAAGTTTTTAATTCCCCTACTTTAAGCAAAAAGTGTTTGTCAAGCAGGTAAAAGGATCAGTCACTGACAGGGAAGTTGTTTTTAACTGAAGTCTCAGTTGCTCTCCTAGAGATCTTACTACCAAGGGCAGCTTTGGTGGGTCACGAATCTGCAGAACAAGAGTGTCCCCTTTACCAGATATCATCTATCCCTTTCCTTTTTACTATTTCTGTTTCCTAATTGCCACCCCCCACCCCCGAAGATGCAGAAAGCTTTTTGAAGAGCTAGAATCTTCCATTAGAATGGTCATTAAACATGCAATAGGATAATATTTTTAAGATAGTTTCTTGAAGAGCACAGTTACAGGAACTGAAAAAGAACAGCCTGGGAAATGGCTGCAGGACCTGTACTAAATCCTGGTTAGTTGCAACTAACCACGATTGCAAATCAATTGCAACTTATGGTGGTATTATTCTGGTTGAGCTGAGAGGGAAGGGGGAACTCCACCCTCTCTGTGACAGTTAGCAGTTGTCTCTCAGCTCCACGTTCAGCTTCAGTACCTCCTTTGGATTGTACTCTGAGAGGTTTCTCTGTGACAGTGAGAAGGATGTTACTTTGTCAGCAGAGGCTGATGGAGGATGTTGCAGGAAGGAAGATAGGGTCTTCTCTTCCTGACTCTGCTGGGCTACATTTTGCTCGTCCTGGCTCCTGAGGCAGGGCCTGTCAACATCGTGTGTGTGTGTGTGTGTGTGTGTGTGTGTGTGTGTCATTCACTGGCAGTCTGCCCCACTTGTGCCCCAGAATTTTCAGTCTCTTGGTGATTTTCCAGGCTTGGCCTGGACCCTGTGACTGCTTTGCTGTGATCCTGGTGTGTCCCTAAGCCTCGTGCTGGCAGTGGCGTCCTGGTTTTTTTCTGTGTGTCTGCCCACCTGTCTTGGCTCATGGGAACTTTATTATTTATTTATTTTTGAGACAGAGTCTCAAGCTGTCGCCCTGGGTAAAGTGCCATGGCGTCACAGCTCATAGCAACCTCATACTCTTGGACTTAAGTGATTCTCTTGCCTCAGCCTCCCAAGTAGCTGGGACCATAGGTGCCCACCACAACGACCGGCCATTTTTTTGGTTGCAGTTGTCATTGTTGTTTGGCAGACGGGTTGGATTTGAACCCACCAGCTACAGTGTATGTGGCTGGCATCCTAGCGGCTTAAGCTACAGGCACCAAGCTGGCCCATGGGAACTTTAGAAGTTTGTTCTTATAACTGTTCTGCCATGGATACTGTGTGCTCCAGACCTTGTACTGTGAGACCTAGCCAAACTGACTCCATTTTAAGGGAAGGTCCCGCATTTTGCAGTTGCTTTTAAGAATGTTCTGCTGTGACCTAGATATGTGTGCAACAATGCTTGCAAAAAATGTTAATGTTTGCAAAAAAACGTAGAGCCACCACCTGCAACTGCACCCAGTTTCCTGTTATCTTCTCCCTAGACCCACTCCTCCACCCCCTCCCTTCTTCCTTTCTGTTCCTTTAAAACAAAGCTCCCTGCAAGGGTCTGGGCTTCTCTCTGCTCTCCTGCTGCGTCAGGGACAGGGAGGGCCCAAACTCGAGTTTGTAAATAAAGGTCGCCTCTTGCTAATTGCATCCGAAGCTGACTTGGACTGGTTCTTGGGGAAAATTCAGATTTTGGGCATTACAGTACCAGCAGGGGTGCTCTAAGTGCCCCCACCCGCCTCAGCTTGCCTGATCCCTATAGAGTTTTCTCTTACTGTCTAGCAACTGTAGATCAACTCTGGCCTGGGCACCCCTGCAAACATCTCCACTCCCCAGTGGGCTGCAAACATACCTTCTCCAATGAGGTCTTTATTCCAGCTGTTCTTTTAAATTTCTTGGTCTTCGTGTGCTCTCCAGCATAGCATTGTTTTTAGACTCTTACATCCATATAGTTACTCCCTTCTCCCTTGTCATAGTTAAATAATATATATATTTTTTTGAGTTAGAGATCTTGCTCTGTTTCCTAGGCTAGAGCACAGTGGCATCATTATAGCTCACAGCAACCTCAAATTCCTGGGGTCCAGTGGTCCTCGTGTCTCAGCCTCCTAAGTAGCTGGGAGTACAGGTGAGTGCCACTACACCTGGTTATTTTTTCCCTACATATGGGGCTTATTCTTGCTCAGGTTGGTCCTGAATTCCTGGCCTCAAGTGATCCTCTTGCCTTGGCCTGCAAAGTGCTGGGATTATAGGCATGAGCCACTGTGCCTGACCAATACTTTTTCTCCTTTTAATAAAAAACTTTCCCTACTCAAATTACTGTGGTGGCTTCTGTTTCCTTATTATGTCCAAACTGATACACTATCTTTTCCTTCATCTCTTATACATATCCTTGCCAAATTAGTCTGATTAACTCTGGAATATAAAACATCAATGGAAAAATCCTCTCTCCCACAAACAGAAAACAAGACAACAATCCTCCAATGATTCTCATTGCTTGACTTTTAAGGCCCTCTGTGATCTGGCCCTGGCTTACCTTTTCAATCTTATTTTCACCTCTCCCTAAAGTAAGGTGACCAGATGTCCCACTTTTGGCGAGACAGTCCTAATTTTTAACAATTTGTCCCATGTCCCACAGCATTTTAAAAAAGTCCCGATTTTTGGAAAGAATGCATGACAAGCTAGGGAATGGTGGGAGAACGGGAAGGGAATATATGGTTTTCAGCTGCCATGTGGCTATTTCTCCAGGATATGAGTTTTATATTATTTTTGTTAATTTTATAATGTTAAACTTTAATAATAATAAATAATTGTTGAGAACTGATTATCAAGAACTGCTTATCAAAGTTCATATTGTTGATAAGTTGTTAGAATTTGACCACCATTGTTTAGATTTAATGAAGAATGGCATTTTTTGGCATTCTGTAACTGTCTCTCAGATGATACACATCATACTGTGTGCTAGTGCTAGTTAAACAAGTGATGTGAACAAATCAGCTATTCAGATAATTTAGGTAAGTAATTTATTTATTTATTTCATGAATTTAGCAGACAGCACTCATATTATTTATATTTTATAGTGGTGGCAAAAAGTCTAGTGCCGGCCTTGAAAGTGACACAACTTATGAGGTCTCATTATTAAAAAAATATATTGATAAGGAAAAGGTTAAATCTTGGGCATTAGCAAAAATCACAATAGAGAACAAATGGTTAGAAATATTTCATCCTTTTGAAACAAACCATGTTCCATACAATAATGCACTAAAAATTGTGGGATAGATGCTGTCCTTACCAGGAACTAATGCTGCGACTGAATGCATTTTTTCTATGGTAAATAAAGTGGACATCAGAAAAATCACAATTAAGTGTTGAGACTTTGAAAGCCATTTTATGTGTGAAATATAATTTAACAAATTCTTGTGAAAAATTTCATGACTTTTTAAACAATGACAGCAATCTACTAAAAAAAATTCACTCAAA
>CAUYQV010020086.1:0-45130 GCA_963574575.1 Galagoides demidoff | reverse complement strand
TTAAAAAATAGGCAGGTGTTGTGGTTGGTGCCTGTTGTCCCAGCTACTTGGGAGGCTAAGGCAAGAGAACTGCTTAAGCCCAGGAGTTTGAGGATGCTGTGAGCTGTGAAGTCATAGAGGGTGACAAAGTGAGACTCTGTCCCCTAAGTTATTTCAAGATGAAAAATAATCACTAAGTTTGGAGTACAGATCCTTGATTTATGATGGGGTTACATCCCAATAAATCCACAAATAAGTTGAAATGCATTTAATATACCCAACCCACCAAACATCACAGCTTAGCCCAGCCTACCTTGAATGTTCTCAGAACACTGATACTAGCCTACAGTTGGGCAAAGCCCACTTTATAAGGAAGTGCTGAGTCTCTCATACAATACTGAGAGTGGAAGATAGGATGGGCATCTGAGTGTGGTCTCCATCCAAAGCAAGTGCTCTCTCCTGGCAGAGCTGGAGCAGTCAGGAGCCATTTGCTTTTTGTCTCAGGTACAATGGAAAGCATTCTATTGAATCTTTACCCTGGCCAGATACAATGACCCTTAATTTTGTTGATGAAGAAAGGGCTTCATCAAACAATTTGTTCATAGTCAGATGCTTCATCAAGTAATTTGTTCAGACCATAGATCCCAGACACAAATTAAGAGCTAAAAGGGAGCATTTGGAGGATTTCTTCCCAGATGGGACAGTTATGCATGATTTTAAAAATCAGTTTTAGTAGTTATCAATATACATAAGATAAAATTCACCAACAGTAAGTGCACAATTAGTTGCATCTGGAAACATATGTGTATAGTGATCACCAAAGTCCTAATACAGAACATTTCCTAGGTTTCCTTTTACTTCTAAAATTTCCTATACATTAAATCACATCATAGTGCTCTTTTGAGGTTGAATTTTTAATTTTACATAATGCTGTTGAGATTAATTATGTTACCACATGTATCAAAAAGGAAGAAGGCTCACGTGAGCCCAGGAGTTCAAGGTTGCAGTGAGCTATAATTATGCCAGTGCACTCCAGCCTGACGGACATTGTCTCAAGAAAACAAATAAACAACAACAACAACAAAACCCCCCCAAAAGTCCATCCACATAATTATATCAACTATAAAGTGGAGCTACAAGTCCATTATTGTTACTTCTCCAGCCCTCTAACCTATTATAACAAACACATTCACTGTCTTTCTACACACTGAGCTGGGTTCTCCAAGTGTAAGGGCTACAGCCTATTTCATGTGCCAAGAACTCGAGCATCTAATACAGCATCTTATGTACAGTACACTGCTTCATGATGCATGTTGAATAAATAAAATCTATAATTAATATCCCATATATCTAATTAACAGTCACAACACAGAATTAAAAGCTACAATTCAATCTAGTTAAAAGATATAAGCATAGGCTCATCTATGGCTAATTCTATTATGTGATTAAATAATACTTCTTAAAATGGGCAAATAATACAAACATCCCCTCTTGGGGACACAGAATTGGGTTGGGGGGATGAGAAACACTTGCATAGCGTACAGTGGTACATCAAGGATACTACCTGGCATTGGATTTCCTTTGGGTCTTCAGCACAAGAAGTTCTATATAATCATAAAGCTAATGATGGGAAACAAATACTCAAAGCAGGTAAGATGGAAAGTTCCTAGGATAAATAGGAAACATCACATGTGGTTAGGAGTAAGGCAGACAGGTGAGATTGAATCTTGCCATTGCTATTTAATAACTTAATGAACTTGAGGAAAAATATTCATTGTCTTCTGTGCCTCAGCTCCTTTATCTGTAAAATGGGGGTTAAAATTGTACTCATGTCATATAGGTGGTAGAAGTATTAAAAATTAGTAAATGTAATACATTATATATACTTAGAGTGCTTTGTGCATAAGTACTAGCTTTTCCAGTTTGGGGCCTATGGCTCAAGTGGCTAAGGTGCCAGCCACATACATCTGAGCTGGCGGGTTTTGAATGCAGCCCAGGCCTGCCAAACAACAATGACAACTGCAACTGGTCAGTTGTGGGTGTTGTGGGTGGGCACCTGTAGTCCCAGCTACTTGGGAGGCTGAGGTAGGAGAATCACTTAAGCCCAGGAGTTGGAGGTTGCTGTGAGCTGTGATGCCACAGCACTCTAGGGTGACAGCTTGAGGCTCTGTCTCAAAAAACAAAACAAACAACCCCCCCCCAAATACTAGCTTTTATAATGTATCACAGGATAACATAGAGTGAGAGGTATAATAGAACATAGGCGATAGAATCCATCATTTTCCAAATTAATCTTGATAAAATTCAGTTTCCTCATGCGTAAAGTGAGAATAATTTATTTTTACCTCCAAGGATTACTGACAGCATTGCAGACAATGTGTATAAAGACAGTGGCCATGTGAAGCCCTCAATGAGCAGGAACGATGCTGTCTTCTCTTCTTTGTCTGCAGATGCACAATTTAGAAACTAACATGCAGTTGTCTGTATTAAGAGACAATGTTAACTTTATTCAACTCAATATTAAAGTATTTCAAGATGGAACCAACTAGGCAAAAAGAATTATTTTCAATCCTACATTTTAGAATCAGAAATGTATTGACATGCAACTTTCAAATTAAGTGACAGAAAATGGAATTAAGCAGAATACCCAGCTTTGAAGAATCTGAATTTCATGATCATTGTCAGTGATGACAATGGCAGTATTGTCCTCCTTCCTTTTCTTTCTTCCTTTTTTTTTTTTTAGAGACAGAGTCTCAGAGGGCTGTGGCGTCACAGCTCACAGCAACCTCCAACTCCTGGCTTAGGCAATTCTCTTGCCTCAGCCTCCTGAGTAGCTGGGGCTACAGGCCCCCACCACAACGCCTGGCTATTTTTTTTGTTGCAGTTTGGCCAGGCTGGGGCTGGGTTCGAACCCGCCACCTTGGCATATGGGGCTAGCGCCCTACCCACTGGGCCATAGGCGCCGCCCATGTCCTTCTTCCTTTTCTGAGTGATGTCAGCCAAGCACAAAGCTCAGAGCAAGGGGATGTCAAAATCCTCTGCTCTTAGCTGGGCATTGTGGTGGACACCTGTAGACCTGGCTACTTGGGAGGCAGAGGCAAGAGAATCACTTAAACCCAAGAGTTTGAGGTTGCTGTGAGTTGTGACAGCACTGCACTCTACCAAGGGCAGCATAGTGAGACTCTGTCTCCAAAAAAAAAACCCTTTGCTCTGAGAACGAGCCCAAGTTCTGTCAAGAGTATCTACATGGTGTCAGTGAAAATAAGGCTCCCCAAACTAGAATTTGCAAGCTTTAAACAGGTAAAATGGAATCAGAGAAAGAAACCATCAAGTGACCTCTCTGTAACATAAAGGTAGAATGATCAGTAAACACCCGGACCTCCCATGCTTTATGACTAGAACACAGGCTGCTCTGTCTGTCCAAATGATCCACACATCTCTTTCCCAGCACACAGATTCTCTAGCACTTAGAAAGTTCATTTTTTGGTAGAATAACTACCAGAAAATCAAACAGCAATAATTTATTTCTTAGACTCCTGAGGTTCAGTTTCCAGAAGGCCTCTAGGAATTAATAAGTCTTCCTAATTGCTGGAGACCATGAGGAATGGATGTGTTCCTACTGTAGTGTCAAGATGATCAAACAATGCATTTGCACCCAACTTACTTTCTTTTTGAGACAGAATCTTGCTCTGTCACCTAGGCCAGAGTGCCATGGGCTCAGCCTAGCTCACAGCAACCTCAAATTCCTGGGCTCAAGTGATCCTCCTTCCTCAGCCTCCCAAGTAGATGGGACTACAGGAAAAAAAATTTCTATTTTTTTTGTAGATACAGGTCTTGCTCTTGCTCAGATTGGTCTTGAACTCGTAAGTTCAAGGGATCATCCTGCCTTGTCCTCCCAGAGTATAAGGATTATAGGTGTGGGCCACTGTACCCAGCAAAAAAAAAAATGCACTTCTTTAAGCTCTCTTTAAAGTACCTCTCCAAAAGTTTACAATTTTAATAATTTATATGGGGCATGGTATTAATATGTAAAGTCTATAATAACCTCTGTAGGTTTTGTACTCAAAGTAAACTGTACCAGGAAGGTTGTTAGTATTCTATTAAGTCAAATTATGTTAAAATTTGGTTCTCTTGGGGAATCTTTTTGTTTTTGGTGTTGACACAGGGTGACCCAGGCAGGAGTTCATCCTGTTGTGAACTATCACCACAGTTCACAGCAACCTCAAACTTCTAGAGTCAGGAGATCCTTCTGCCTCAGCCTCCTGAGTAGCAAGGACTATAGGTGCATGTCATCACACCTGGCTAATATTTTTTTGGTGTTTGTAGAGATGGGGTCTCCCTCTTGCTCAGGCTGGTCTTGAAATCCTGACCTCAAGTGATCCTCCCATCTTGGATTACAGGCCCAGCCACAGTGCCAGCCTCCAGGAATCTTTTTGAAAATAGCCTGATTTAATTTCAGTCTCAGTCAAGTTTCAGTAGAAAACCTGGGAGCAAGATTTCTGGGCAGCACTGGGGGCTCAGTGGGTAGGGTGCTGGCCCCATATACTGGGGGTGGTGGGTTTGCACCTGGCCCTGGCCAGCTAAAACAGCAGTGGCAACTGCAACCAAAAAAATAGCCAGGCATTGTGGCGGGTGCCTGTAGTCCCAGCTACTCAGGAGGCTGAGGCAACAGAATCACTTAAGCCCAAGAGTTGGAGGTTGCTGTGAGCTGTGACACCAAGACAGCTTGAGACTTTGTCTCAAAAAAGAAAAAAAGAAAGAAAAAAAAAGAATTCCATTGATGTGCAAGGCCAGCCCACCATCCCCAGCTGCTTCTCCTGAACAACAACATTCTTTCTGTTCTGCCAGAGGTCACATAGCCTCTGCACACTTTCCCTTTTATCTTTTGCTGGAAAGAACACAGCTTTTCCTCCCTAAAGTTAATCTTTACCCTCTGTGATAAAATCATGTCAAAAAAGAAAATAGCTTTTGATAAAGTTTCTTTTTGCTTATCCAGTAACTTCCCCTTTTTTTCTATCTGGTAAAAACCTTGTACAGATAAAAGTATTCCTTCGTCTGATTTCCCTCTGGTAAGCAATTTGCTAGGATAAGTGACCTTGTTTGGACACTATACATTAAAGCTGTTTCCACAGTTCAGTGCTGGCTGTAGTCTTAGCTGCTTGAATCCTCCTGATCCCTTCCCTGTGTGTTTCCATTCCCATTCAGGTTCTACATGCTGGTTGGTTTGTAAAACATCAAGATTTCAAAAACATACCTCATTTTCACTCCCTTTCTCACTTTACTGGAAGGCAATTGTTCTCTCCCCAGAACCCCAAAGGGGTCTGTCCTTGGAGTGGTAGAGGAAGCGACAGGTGTCTCCTCCACACATTCATACCCAGGCTGTTCAAGCAGGGAGGGGTGCTCAGTCTTACTCCCTTCATTCTCTGCCACCAGCACACACCCAGTGGGAAAATAGGGCCCAGCTACTGACCAGGTTATTTTGTTTTTTTCTATTTTTTTTGGAGACGGGGTCCCAACCTGTCACCTGCTGAGTGCTGTGGCATCATAATTCATAGCAACCTCAAACTCCTGGGCTCAAGTGATCCTCTTGCCTCAGTTTCCTTGAATAGCTGGGACTATAGGAACCCACCACAATGCCCAATTTTTCTATTTTAGTAGAGACAGAGGTCTCTCTCTTATTCACTCCTGAGTTCAAGGGATCCTCTCACCTCAGCCTCCCAGAGTGCTGGGATTACAGCCATGAGTCACCGTGCCTGGCCATCCAGTGTATTTTGAAAGTACATCCTTGAACTATTCAATGTTACGTGGCCACTAAATCAGGCTGATGTGCTGTTGCCAAGAATACCTGGGCTTCCCAGTGAAATGATTTTGTGATCTCAGAAAGTGACTTTATTTCTCCCAGTCTCAGTTTCTTTGTTTCTAAAGTGGGGGTAATAACAGATCATTTCTGGAGTAGCTTTGAGATTTCAGTGAGACCGAGTGAATAGAAGGAGCCAGTACAGTGTCTGTTACATGGTAGAGGCTTAGTAGGTTGCCACAGCTGTATTTCCCTCGTTTCTCTTTAAGCCATCAGGGTCACCCTCCTCAGTGCTGTGGAGACAAGACACTTCTGAGAGGCCCCGCAGAACAAGAGATGGCCAGGACACTGGGGTATGAGTGAGGGCTCCTGGCGCGCCACCAGCATTTTGACTTCAGTTCTCAGGGGCATTCTCCTATCTAGGAGACATTCAAGCTAGAAAAAGAACTATAGGCTGAGGTGATCACATCAAGGTGAAGGATTTGGGTAAAGGATGATGTTTCTTCAATTTGGCTTTGAGAAGGGTAGAGCTGAGTGAGAACAAGAGAAGTGAAACAAGATCCCCGCCCCCGTGTTTTGGTGCTGACTGAAGGCTGCTCAGTGAATGGTGAATGGGACTGGATCTGGTCAGTCTGTCCTGCTGGGACACCTGTGATCACCCCTATGACATGGGTAGTGAGCACTATGGCTATGGGAAGAGCGTGGGGGGCCCTCTGGTTGGCAGGGGGGTCAAGGATGGGGCAGCAACAAGATCTCTAACTTTTCCCTTTGTAGATGTGTTAGTTTGGGTGGGGGTCGGGGCAGGTGCTGGAGTACCCAGGAAAACCCTATAAACATGGATGATTTAATGTCTTATAATTGGGCCAAAGACTGAGAAGTTAGGTTCTTTTTTACAAAACCAAAAAATAAGTTGCCTGCTCTCTTTTCATGTTGCTCCCTGTGTCACTGATAACAAAGCAGACACACTCAGCTGCAAGCACAGGGCAGCCCTTTCAGAAGATAGTTTCCCTTGGGCCCCTGGTATTGGACAACTTCAGTAAGTCAGAGCCAACAGCCAAAAGGCATAATTCCCTTTTTCCTCTAGATGAGACAGAAAATGATGTGTGACCTAAAGGACGGATGTATTCTTCCATCCCTCTTCATAGCCTCACAAAGACAACATGCAGAGTTCATAGAAAGGCACTGAGCCCTTTGCTTGTAACCCAAGAAGACAGCTAAGAGCATAGGCTCTGAGCCACACGTCCACGTCCGAAATGGGCTCTTACTGGGACAACTTGAGAATTGGACTTACCCTGTCTGCACCTGTCTCTCCTCCTTTAATGTTATGTCTACCATGGAATACTATTCAGCCACAAAAGAGGGAGACTTTACATCTTTTGTATTAACTTGGATGGAGTTGAAGAACATTCTTTTTAGTAAAGTATCACAAGACTGGAAAAGCAAGTCTCCAATGTACTCAGTACTAATATGAAACTAGTAGATGAACAATCACACACCCACATTAGAGAAAAACACAATTAAATTCAAGCGTGGGGAGGAGGGAGGAGGATTGGTGAGCTCTCACCTAATGTGCACAATGTGAGGTACACAGCATACCCCCTGGGTAGAGGGCTCAACCAAAACTTGGACTTTACCTAATAAATGCAAACAATGTACCTTATCTGATGTAAATGTAAAAATCAAAACCTGTTACATCCATGTTACTGGCTCCTCCCTAAAACATTGCTGTGAAAATGAAGGAGTCTGAGTAACATGCCATGTGTGCCCTGGCTGCTGCTACTGCCTAATTCTAAAAACCTTCATCTCTCCCGTGCGTCTGCCTGGCTGTTAGATCCTAGTAATGTGAATTCCAGCTCTGCTCCTTTCCAGCTCTGTGTGCTTGGGGGGAAAGCCATCTAATCCCCCTGAGCTTTAGTCTCCTACTTCCAAAAGTCACCATGAGAATTAATTTTTTTTTTTTTGACAAAGTCTTACTATGTCACCCTTGGTAGAGTGCTATGGCATCACAGCTCACAGCAACCTCAAACTCTTGGGCTTAAGCGATTCTCTTGCCTCAGCCTCCCAGGTAGCTGGGACTACAGGTGTCTGCCACAATGTCTGGCTATTTTGTTGTTGTTCTAGTTGTCATTGTTGTTTAGCAGGCCCCAGGCCAGGCTTGAACCCACCCGCCCCAGTGTATGTAGCCGGAGCCCTACCCACTGAGCTATAGGTGCTGCCCAGAATTAATGTTTTTTAAGTGCTTTGTGCTAAACACCTTGTGCCCAGTAGCTGGTGCGCTGGCACCACTTGCAGCCATCAGGGGGCGTGGTGAGGGCGGCGCTCGTATCCTCCAGTGAGCATCAGGTGCCCCCAGTATGAAGCTGTGAACAAGTCACTGCTTTACCATGGGAGGATTCCAGACTGGTTGATGAAAACACATCTACCTAAAGCTGGCTTGAGAAGAATACTTTTATTTTTTATAATTAATTATTTTTTATTAAATCATAACTTTGTACATTGATGCATTTATTGGGTTCAGGGTACTGCGTCGATATACAATGTGAAATGTTTACATTAAACCAAGTAACACATCCATCAGAATTATACTTATTTCTTAATAGTTTTGAAATGTACCAAGAATACTTTTTAATTTACAGAAAACTGCTTTCCAAGTTTTTAATTTTTAAGCAACCAATATAGGTTGGTGATAATACTGGTAACTCAAAGATGTTACTTTATAGCAGTCAGATTTGGAAGAAGTCTTTATGGCTTGAGTTTTCTTCCATTTTATTTTAGTAAATGTTGACCTGGGTTGGTCCTGAGCACTATGGTACTTAAAGGTTTTCTGCCTTTTGGCTCAAAGAAGACGAATTCAAGGAACATCTGAGTTTGGGTATAAACACAAGAGGACGCCTCATCCCTGGAGAGAGGGGGTCTGACCTCTAAAGACATATTTTTCTTTTATAATTGGTAAATATAATTGAGTCCTTCCTGAATATGGGAGTCCCAGAATTTAAATTTTATCCTACTGAATTTGAGGAAAATAGCTTTTTTCTACAAGGCTACCGCAGTTTACCAAATAATAATCTCTCTACTGAAAGTTTGCACACCTGTCCACAGGCAAAGAACATGTCTGTTTACTTGTTTTCAACACCAATAAATGTTAAAATAGTTCTGTCTGATTCAGAATGAATCATCACTGATGGAGGTTGCGTTTAGATTTCCTCCAGGAAACTTCTCCTCCTCATCAGTTCGCCCCCTCACTGTTTCCTCTTCTCAGCTGGACTTGGTGCTTACTGCTCACTGTAACCTGTAATGTACTTTTTAATATTTTGGTTTCCCATTAAAATTCTTATAGCCTAATAGTATCCTATACAAGACAAGAGATTGATAAATTGTTTTTGAGTAAATTTATTTAGTCTTTGCAATGATATCTTTTGTAGTGAAATTTCAGTTGAAGATTTCTACTCAAGAGTAGTTTCATTCTCTTTCATAACAAGATTGGAAGGTGTTTTCTTTCTTTCTGGCAGAATGAAATCAGCATGTCCTGGTGACAGCTTAGGAAAGGTGTAATTGATGTATTTCTGGAATGCTGCCCTGGTCTCCTGCAGCTCCTCCTCCAGAAAGTCCTTCCAGTTGGTCATGATCCCCAGCTGCTTTGCGATGGACAGCAGCTCCCCCTGTGTGTTCACCAGCTTGTCCATCACATTGCCGAGAGTGGCCTGATGGGTTTTCTCTGCTTCTTGAAGCACTTCCTGGACCTCTTCTTGCTTCTGCCTTTGAGCCAGGCCAAAGTAGACATTCATTTCATGTTCTTTCTCCTTGATAAGCTGCTCTACATCCATCTTCTGATCCTTACAAACTGTCACTGCAGTATTCACAAGTACCTCCATGGCCTTGCTACAAAAATAATACATATTTATAAATTAGATGGATTAGCCACTAAAAACAAAGTGGTGATTTTTGTCTTTAACCACAGACATACAAGAAATTCTTACATTGTGAGATGAACCTCCAGCCTGAGATGGCTGGTGTAGATGAGCATTCAGATGGCATTGGCTGTCATCAATCAAAAAACATGTTTTTGAGCAGCGCTGCCCACCTGCTTCCCTGCTGTGGGCTATGGTGAGGCCAGGAATCTAGTGTCTAATGGCAACTTCAGGGACCTGAGTCCACATTGTGTTTAAAATGAAGAAATAGGGTCAGAGTTTCAAACTCTATAGAGAAATTATTTCTTTATATCGATCCTGCTGCTTACTTTTAGCCAGAGGGGAGAAAACTTTATACTCACAGGCTAGATTCTGCTTTATTCTCAGTTTGATCTGAGCAGTGCTCTAGTTTAATCTTGGTTGATCTGAGCAGTGCTCCATGACAGCCACCTCACACTTTTGGTCTCAGGACCCCTATACATCCTCAAAATCATTGAGGAAGCCAAAAAACCCTTGTTTATATGCACTATGTCTATTGGCATTAACAGCATTAGAAACTAAAAGTGAGACATTTAAAAAATGTTTAATTTATGTAAAATAAATCTATTATACATTAACAAATATCTTTTATGAAAAATGCATTTTCAAAAACAAAAAACAATAAACATAAAATGGTATAATTGTATATTTTTGTGTAAAACTCTTTAATGTCTGGCTTAATAGTAAAGAAGTTGGATTTTCATATTGTTTCAGTCTGTTGTGATATCATACACAACAAAACCTCTGAAAAACATCATTCTATATTCACAGGAGAATGAGAGTGAAAAGACAGATAACATCTTAGTATTACTAAGAAAACAGCTTTGACTTCATGGACCCCTCCTTAAAAGTCTTGGGGACCCTGAAGGTTTCTCTGGATCACACCTGAGAGAACCTCTGCCACCTGAGAGAATGATGACTAGCCCTCTGACTGTAATGTTGTGATTACATATAATTTATGGCAGTCAACCATACTGACCTTGTCCATGTCCAAGCAGGTTGGTGAGTGTTCTGGGTATGTGTTAACTCAATGATTCCTCAAAAATGATTCTATATGGCGATTCTATTACTATGCCCTTTTTAGGAAGAAGATACTAAGGCTCAGAGAGGTTAAATAACTTGTCCAAGTTTGCTTTATTAGTGAAAGTGGCAAAAATCAGCACTGTAGCCCTGGTAGTTTGAGTCCAGGGCAAATGACAGACTTCCAGTAGATTTCTCTAGTTAACCTAGTTTCAGCAGAACCTTGAAAGATTTGAGAATAAAAATATCTGCAAATGTTGGATACAAATATTTATGGTTGTTAATAAAAATCCTTCCTCTCTGCCTCTCTGTTTAATCTAGCTTTTCCAAGATTTATCACTTTCCCTATCTTTTATTTATTTTGAGGTAGAGTTACACTCTGTCACCCAGGGTAGAGTGCTGTCAAGGTAACTTTATAGAAAGCTGAGACTCCTCAACTCAAGCAATCCTCTTGGCTCAGCCTCCCAAGTAGCTGAGACTAATAATGTGCACCATAATGCCTGGCTAGTTTTTTAGAAATGGGGTTTCACTCTTCCTTAGGCTGGTCTCAAACACCTGAGCTCAAGGGATCCTCCTGCCTTACCCTCACAGAGTGCTGGGTTTCCAGGTGTGAGCCACAGTGCCCGGTCTTACACTATCCTCTAAATTCCATCCTCCAAGATGCAATTATTTCATTTTCTCTTTCAATTTCACCTTCAAACCTGAAAGAATTCCCAGTCTTAAAGTAAATCTCATTTATCCTTAGCCTGTCTAATTCCTGTGCTATTTCTTCCTTTTCCCACCAACTGGATTTCCATTATTAATAACACTGGTTAATGTTTATTAAGTACTTATTATGTCCTGGGGACTGTGCTAAGCATTTCACATGCACCATATCACATTCAATTTTCATGATAACCCATGGAGCTGGTACTATTTTTACTTATGACCTATGATTATTCTCATGTAACAGGTAAGGAAATTAAAGTTTAGACAGATTAAGTTATTGTTCTATAATTAGCAAGTCAGAGAGTTCCTACCCTTAACCATTACCTGCTTCAATTTCATGAGAGGGCACTGTAAGTTTTCAGTCAGGAAGGTAACATGATGAAAATAACTTTTTAGAATTATTATCAGGTAACAATGGGTGAACGGAATTTTGTGGGGTGAGTTAGAAAGACCAATTAGTGTCATTTGCTAATATTCTGGAGCGGCAATGATAAAGGTCTGAATTAATAATGAAAGAGAGGGGTAGGAAGCAGAGAAAGGGATAAACTCTTTTTGCAAGAGATATTTTAAAGTCACAACTGCCAGAATCTGAGACTGCTTGGACATAATGGATGCAGGAGGAGGATGAATCAGCACCAATTTGCAGGTTGTTGGTGTGGGTTATAGCAGAATGAGCGCTGCTATGAGCCGTGTGCGCCGCCCCCCACGCACACACTCTTAGGGCTCAGCCTGGGGTTTTAGAAAGTCTTCAGGCTGTTGGTCAGGTGATGACTACAGTCCCACAGACAGGCCAGCCCTGTTCTTACCTGCATGTGAGAGCTTTCATCTATAGGGATACTGGATGACTCCCCTGAGCTGACCTTGGGAAGCCTGATCCAGTAACACACATCTCAGGTGATTCCAGCTCCTGCCCCTAAGGAGAGCCCCCTTTAAACTCCCTGATATAGAAAATCTGTTCTTGATAAAAGAATCTGGTATTTTTTGGAATGTCCTTTCCAACTTTCCCACCCTGTCTCAGACCCTGAATCTTTGAACCTCTGGGGTCCACTCCATTTGGTTTACAGTCACTGTAGTTTACAACTACAGTGTCTCTGAGTTTTACTGTTGTAGAGCTGGAGCCAGGCTGAGGGGTGGGTGTGGTGCATGGCTAGTGTGGCCTGGAATGCCTGTTTACCATCCTCTCTCCCCTGTGAAGTATGGCACTTAGTGTGGATACAACAGGCAGCCAAGAAAAGTGTGAGCGAATAAGCAGGTAAAACAGATGTCTCTAGAACAGGTTGTTGTGAAAATAACACCAAATTCTAAAGCCACTAAATTGGAGCATTATAAAAGCTTAAAATAATTCATCCTTAAAAAGGATTCCTAACATGAGCAAACTATTCTCCATAGGAAAATAGTCTGTGTGTTGTATTTAAAATACTGTTCAATTTCTGCAAATTAGTCCACCTCCATCCCTCCCCCTTCTCAAAGAGGGCCTAGAATGCTCATGCATGAGGAAGGGCTGCTGGGACTGGGTGGGTCAGCACTTCTGGTTTTCCTTTCCTTCTTCAAAGGAAGTCCTGGACATCCCCTCCTTGATGTCTGAGGGGTTACTGCACATAGTGGAGAAAAGGGAAGGTGAGAGCAGTGTGTTGGGTCACTCAGGAGGAGCATGACAAGCAGAGCATTCAGCACTTGGATCAACCATGTCACCTGCAGCATTGGTCCTGTCACAGGAGGAGGCTCACATGACTGGACCCCAGCAGAAGGGATGGTTGGCACAGCTCCACCACCACCAGCCCCTCTGATGAGAAGTAAGTTTCAAGAAGGTTCAACTCCCACTTTTATCTCTGTGAGGCTGTAGGCTTGGAACTTGGAAGCACACCCTATTAAAGAGTGACGCCGGACAGAAATTGAACTATTTTCAAAATAGCTGTAGTGTGTGTCTGCACCTAAATGATTCAGTGTGGTATTTTATAAAGTGGGTTCTTAGAGAATAATAACATGTTACTAAGTAAAAATATAATCTAATATCTAGTGACCCAGTCTTACTGGGATGAAGGGGGAAAATGAAGCACAGAAATCTACACTGGCAATTGCTCTGTTCCCTTCTCCAAAGGGAACCACCTTTACCAGCTTGCCTTCCCATTCTTCAGGGAGGCTGTGGAAGTGGCACAGGACACACTGCTCACAGACCTAAAGAGAACATGAATGGCTACCTCTCACTACTTGCTTGGGGGGCTCCTCAGTGTCCTTGTATATGGCATGGCAGCACACTTTTAGCCCCCTCTCTACACCCGTCAGAAAAATGCAGGTCTTACAACACTGAGAAACGGTGCTTTGTTTCCCCCACAGACAACTTCTAAATTATTAAGAAATTTGCTCCCCAAATTCATTTGCACGAAAGGATTGGAACAATGTTGAATATGGCAGATCATTTGTCTAGTTAGCCCACCAGCAATTATCCATTTTTCATTAAAACTACAAGACTGTTAGAACCATTTCAATCAGCTAAAATGATTGTGTTTATAAGAAAAATATGGTCTTATTTTTTTACCTGGGACACTGAGAATCCATCCTCCCTGGTCTGGCAGAGGCATTAAGGAGGTCAATGGGGGCATCTCCAAAGGCCAGCCTCTAGCAGTGCTCTATCCCCCACTGGCTCCTACCATGGCTTGATCATGATGTTCTCCTGCTACTGCCTCTCTTACCAGCAGGGCCTCCTGCCTTCTCTCTGAGGCAGGTCAACTTCCGAAGTTCAACTTTTTCCAAAGACCTACCTCATCACCATGTATCCCACTCACGTTTTGCTTGATCCCATGTGTCATTCGTCCCAGCCTGCCCATCCATCCTCTACCACATCACCATCACTTTAGTCACTTCACGTGATTCTGGGAAAGGCCCTGACTTCTGTGGGCCATATCCACGGAAGGCACTTATGAGCTCTGGTGAGGTAGACAAACTCTCTAGGTAACTCATGTAACCCACAGTTCTCTCCCTTAGAGTAGGCCATGTAATGAATGGAAGGTCACAATGTCAGCATCACACAGGATAAGGTCCAAATTGGGGTTCTCTGTCACCTGCTTGTGCTGTGAATGCTGGTGGTTTGCTTAGTTTCTCTCTAAGACTCTGGGTCTAAGTCTGAAGATAACCAGGAAGACAGAATTCCCCAGGAAGGAACATGGGGTTCTACAAGAGGCATACTCCACACAGAGGAAGGAAGAGGGGACTCCAAAGGGCAAACTCTGACAACAGAGAAGGAACAGGGGAAACCACAAGGGGCACACTCCCCACAGAGGAAGGAATAGGGGACTCTAAAAAGGGCAAATGCTGCACAGGGGAAGGAAAAGGGGACTGTACAAGAGGCACACACCACACAGAGAATAAAAACACAGAGACTCTGAAGGGGCACACTCCTCACAGAGGAAGGGACAAGGGGACACTACAAGAGGCATCCTTCACACAGAGAAAGAAAAAGGGGACTACACAATGTGCACAATGTGCAAAGACAAAAGAAGAGGGGACTCTACAAGGGACACTTTCACATAGGGGAAGGAAGAGGGGATGATACAAGGAGCACACACCACAAAGAGGAAGGAAGAGGGGTCTATAAGGGGCACACTACACACAGAGAAAGGAACAGGGGAGTATACCATGGGCATACTCCACACAGAGGAAGGAAGAGGGGAGTCTAGCAGGGGCACACTCCACACCGAGGAAGGAACAGGGGAGTCTATCAGGGGTGCACAAAGGAAGGAAGAGGAAAGTCTGGAAGGGGCACAATCCACACAGAGGAAGGAACAGGGGACTCTACCAGGGGCGCACTCCACAAAGAGGAAGGATGATGAGAGTCTACCAGGGGAACACTCCACACAGAGGAAGGAAGCAGGGAGTTTACGTGGGCACACTCCGCAAAGAGGAAGGAAGAGGGGACTCTACCAGGGGCACACTCCTCACAGAGGAAGAAAGACGGGACTCTACCAGGGGCACACTCCACACAGAGGAAGGAAGAACGGAATCTACATGGGGCACAATACACAAAAAAGGAACAGGGAAGTCTACAAGCGGCACACTCCACACAGAGGAAGGAAGAGGGGACTCTTCCAGGGGGCACTCCACACAGAAATAGGAACAGAAAAGTATACCAGGGGCACACTCCACACAGAGGAAGGAACAGGGGAGTCTACTAGGGGCTCATTCCACACAGAGGAAGGAAGGGGGGAATCTAACAGGGCGCACTCCACACAGAGGAAGGAAGATGGGACTCTACCAGGGGCACACTCCACACAGAGGAAGGAACAGGGGACTCTACCTGTATAATGAGGGGAGTCTACTAGGGGCATACTCCACACAGAGGAAGGAACAGGGGACTCGACCAGGGGCACACTGCACACAAAGGAAAAAAGAGGGAAGTCTACCGAAGGCACAGTCCACACAGAGGAAGGAACAGCGAACTCTACCAGGGGAGCACTCCACAAGAGGAAGGAACAGGGGAGTCTACCAGGCACACACTCCACAGAGAGGAAGGAAGAGGGGACTCTTTCAGGGGCACACACAACACAGAGAAAGGAAGAGGGAACTCTAACAGGCACATATTCCACACAGAGGAAGGAACAAGGAACTCTACCAGGGGCACAGTCCACACAGAGGAAGGAACAGGGGAGTCTACCAGGCACACATTACACAGGGAGGAAGGAACAGGGGGTTCTACCAGGGGCACAATCCACACAGAGGAAAGAAGAGGGGACTCTACCAGGGGCGCACTCCACACAGAGGAAAGAAGAGGGGAGCCTACCAGGGGCACACTCCACATAGAGGAAGGAACAGGGGACTCTACCAGGGGGACACTCCACACACAGGAAGGAACAGGGGACTCTATCAGGGGCACACTCCACACAGAGTAAGGAAGAGGGAGTCTACCAGGGGGACACTCCACACAAAGGAAGGAAGAGCGGACACTACCAGGGGTGCACACCACACAAAAAAAGGAAGAGAGGTCTCGACAGGGGCACACTCCACACAGAAGAAGGAAGTAGGGACTGTACAGGGTGCACCCTCCACACAGAGGAAGAAAGAGAGGACTCTATGATAGGCACACTACCAGCAGAAGAAAGGAGGGACTCTATAAGAGGCAACCTCCTGAAAGAGGAAGGAACAGGGGACTCTGCAGGGGACACACTGCTCTCAGAGGAAGTGACAGGGCCATACTCTGTAGACAGGATGATACAGGGGACTCTACAGAGGGCACACCCCACAGTGATGAACAGGGGACTGAACATGACACACACTCCCCACAGTTTAAGGAACAGGAGACTCTACAAGCAGCACACTCCGGGCAGAGGAAGGGACATGGGGACTCTACCAGAGGCACACTCCTCAAAGAGGAAGGGATGGAGGGGGGTGTCTACAAGACATACTCTCCCCACAGTCAAGGAACAGGGGACTCTATAAGGGACACACTCTGCTCAGAGGAATGGACAGAGGACTTTACAGGGGGCATACTCCACTCAGTGGAAGGAACAGGGGACTCTACAAACAGCACACTAGACACAGAGGAAGGAACAGGGGACAGGGGCACACTTCACACAAAAAAAGGAACAGTGACTGTACAAGGGGTACACTCCACACAGAGGAAGGAACAGGGAACAGGGGCACACTCCACACAGAAGAAGGAACAATGACTCTACAAGAGGCACACTCCATACAGAGGAAGGGATATGGGGACTCTCTACAAGGGGCACACTTCACACTGAGGAAAGAACAGGGGACTCTATAAGAGGCTAAATCCACATAGAGGAAGGATTGGGGGAGTCTATAGGGACACACTCCACAAGGAGGAAGGGACACTGGGATTTCTACAAGAGGCACACTCCCCATAGAGGAAGAAACAAGGGACTCTACAAGGGGCACAGTCCACTCAGAGTAACAGGGGACTCTACAGGGGACACACTCCACACAGAGGAGGGAATGGGGGACTCTACAAGGGGCACACTCCACACAGAGCAAGAGACATGGAGACTCCCTATAGGGGTACACTCTGCACAGAGCAAGCAACAGGGAACTCTACGGGTGGCACACTCCCTACAGAGGAAGGGACATGTGTTTTCTATAGAAGACACACTGCACAGAGGAAGGAACATGGGACTCTACAAGATGGCACATTGTGCACAGAGGAAGGGTCTGGGGACTCTACAATGGGCACACTCCACCCAGAAGAGGGGACTTGGGGACTCTACTATAGGCACACTCCACACAGTGGAAGGGACATGGACCTCTAGAATAGGCACACTGCATAGACAAAGCAACCGGGTAGACCCTGGATAGAGCCCTGCACACGCGCTGTCCGCAGGGGCCAACGTCTGGACCCCAGATTTCTCCAACTTTGGCTTTGTTTATGTCTTACCTGGGGCTGGAAACAATGACAGCCCTTCCAAGCAGACTTTTGGGTCTTGGGTTTTTTGTTTTTAATTTTAGAAGAGTCCAACATCTCCTGGGAAATATTTAGAAATTAATCACCTTAATTCACAATAAAGTTTTTATATACATTTGACAAATTTCTCTTAATACTTAAGTGTTCTGAATGCTTAAATCTTTCTGAAAGTTTACAGAAAGATAAAAGATCTACAGTAGCATTCTACACAGTGGCCCCTCTCCATCCACTGTATTCATTTCTACAGATGCTCTAAGGAACACAGGGATCTCACAGTGTCTAGCGGTGTTTTTCAGCCTTCTTTATCTTGTAGCACACTTGAACTCATAGTTAAAATTCTGTGGCACACTGAACTTATATTGATCAAAAATAAAGAATAAAAAAAGAATATACTTACTCTGCTTTGAACTTCTTCAGAAAATAAATCAAACAATGTTCTTTAAAAATTTTCGAGGCACACCTAAGATCCTCTCACGGCACACCAGTTGAAAATCACTGGTCTCGCAATAAGGTGTGGTGTGCTGCAGAGGGGTGTGTCTGGGACAAATTTGAATTTATTAATTCAATAAATATTTAAAGAATGCCCACCATGCCCCAGACTCATTTCCAGGCTTTTGGGAAGCATCACTAAACAAAATGGATGTTCTAGTTGTATACATTTAAACAGCAGGCACAGCAGCTCTCTAATCTCAGTGCTCTGACTCAGTAAGAGCTGGACATGGGAAGCCTTCCACTCAAGGTGTGTGCCGGGAGGGGACCAGAGGCTCTGACAACAGGAGCAACTCCTGCAGATGGATAAGAGCAAAGGGAGAAGAGGGTCCCCCTTCCACTGCATTGGCTACCACTCATTGTCAACTTCCTCTTGAAGCCCTCTCACCTGCCTATCCCTGTGCCCCTGACCCCCGCCCCCAGTGATCTGCAGTCTGGGTGGGAGGGAGGTGGCAGCCCTTGCTCTCACTTCTGTGTGCCTCCTCTTTATTTTACTTTTGGCCCAGGTCAGTTTTAAACATTTCTAATGAGAAAAATTTGACTTGTTAATTATATACAATGGACCCATTTGTTAACTCAAGCAGCAAAGCAAAAAGAGCAGCCACAGACCAGGAGGTGACTATGGAGGCCATGGTCTCAGTGGCCACATCTGTGGTCTTGGGCAGGTGGCTCTGCATCTGGAAATTGTGGTTTTCTCTTGCACTTGACAATCCTGGGCTCCTGACTGCTGTCCTTTCATCAAATGTTCATAACATACATGAAAATTGTTACCTTGGAATTCTTAAAATCAATATATGGGTGATCTGATTTGCATAACAAATGATAAGTGATTCTGCACATACCCATGGCTGGAATGCATCAAAAAGATGTGGAAAGATGCAGACTCTATTTTTACAATCCTTCTCCCCAGGAGCCCAGTAGTTGGGGAGAAATGAATCAGGACTTGCCATTCTTACACCATATTATTTCCATAATGTCAATTTCTTTTGTAACATGTATTACTTATGTACTTAGAAAAAAGACCGAGAACTAACATATCCTTCACAGTGTGTGACCTAGATTAGAGAATATTCTGGACTTGTATGTGTTTATGGGAAAATGTTTTTTCCTCAAACTCTTAAAAACAGGTGACAGGGGATGAAAAACACAATCTTCAGAAGGGAAATTCTCTCCTGAGAGGATGGATTGCTTCCCCGGCAATCCTTCTCTCCTCAGACTGGACTGGGGATGAACACAACAGCCGAAGCAGCACTGACTTCCTCAACCCCCTAAGCTGGGCACAATCCTTCAGTGTTTAGGCTACTGTTTTTCTTTAAACCTCTCCCCACCAATATGTTATGTATTTATTCTCTAGGTTTGGTAAATTTCATAACAAAAATGTAAAACCGGAAAAACTGGACAATTCCACCTATGCACCTTAACCCCTCCTCCCAGGCTGACTGTGATGGAGAGTGAGATGTGGTCTGCATGTGTGTTCTCTGTAATACCTTTTCTTTTCTTTTCTTTCTTTCTTTGTTTTCTTCTTTCTTTCTTTCTACAGAGTCTCACTTTGTCACCCTTGGTAGAGTGCCGTGTCTTCACAGTTCACGGCAACCTCCAACTCCTGCACTTAGGCAATTCTCTCTTGCCTCAGCCTCCCGAGTAGCTGGGACTATAGGCGCCTGCCACAACACCTGGCTATTTTTTTTTGTTGCTGTTTGGCTGGGGCTGGGTTTGAACCCGCCACCCTCAGTATATGGGGCCGGCGCCCTACCCACTGAGCCACAGGCGCCGCCTATAATACCTTTTCTGGGCCTGGATTGCTTCCCCGGCAATCCTTCTCTCCTCAGCTCTGGCGTTCTTCACGGCCTCAACCTTCTCCCTGTGGCACTCCATCATAATTCTCTGGATTCTATGGACCATGCGTTGTTCTGCAGCCAAGTGTTCTCTCTTCATTTCATCGTCCACATTTTGATATATCTCTGTCTTAGTTTTCTCTGCCATTTCCTTAAGCAATAACAAAGCAGGCTTAGCTATTACTAATACATTTGATGCTTAAAAGTGCACACTAGAAAGATATGTTAATCATAGTTTTACCTGTCTGATGCCAAGAGCACCTGTTAACACTGCTGATTTAAGAGATGAGTGTGTATGATGTGGGAAACTTTTAATAGTGACTGAAACTGAAAATGTACAAACCATACAGCATAAATATATAAAGATGATACTGAGAAAGGAACACAGTTGGGTTAGGAGGTAAGGTTAAACATCTTTTGGGAGGGGTTACTGTCCAAATAGTGTAGTGTCATATTCTCTTAATACATAATTAGAAATACATATTGCAATTCTACTTTGGAAAATGACCAAAATAATTATTATGCCTCCAGAGAGTGCCCTGCGTAGGGGTAGTCTGAGCTGAGGTAGAGAGCCGTTGTACATTATTACTACAGTCACAGAAGCCTGCCTGCCAGTCTCCACTGCGGCTGGAACATTCCAGCTCACTGGTACTGAAGGGCCCTTGCTCACTCCTGGAGGGAACAGGAACAGATGCTCCATGGCTCCGACCTGTGGGTGGCCTTCCACCAAATAGAGAGGAAACACCAGTCAAACCAAGACTTGTGGAAGAACAGACTCACTGACAGTCCTGAGGAAGCCTTGTGACCATGCTGGGAGTGCCCACTAACTGTGTAGGCCCAGACACCACCACTGCTGCAGGAGGCCGTCTAGTTGTGCAATGAGTATTGTGACAAGAACACAGGTGAGAGGGCAATTTATTCCATCGAGGTGTTACAACAATTTCAGTTAAAGGTAAAAAATGTTTATTTTAGAGATGAGATCAAGAGAACGTGAAGAAATTATTTCACAATGAGTAGAAGAACTAGCCAGTTTCTGGCTTCATTGCTGGTATGATTCTGGAATCTTTTCAAGAGTCATCAATTGTACAGTCTTGTAACACAGTACTATAGGTTTTCTTCTTTCTTTTTTATTTAGTAACTGAAGAACCACTTCTTTAAGTGAACTCTTACCCAGAGTGGAAAGGAATAAAAGCAGTAAGTTCTCCTGACTGAAGGCTGTCCACTCCCACGTGCACCCTTGCTGGGGCCCCAAGGGAGCCAGCCCCATTGACAGAGGCCCCCAGAGAGAATGCCCAGCTAAAGCTGAGAGCCAGGAGAACCCCAGGTTTCAAGGAAAACTGCAATCACTCTAGAAAATTAGTTCAACAATTAAAATAATTGTTTGATTTCAGCTTTTTCAAGAGAAGAAAAAATTTCAACTTCTCACTTTGGTTACTCCAGGGATAAAATTTTTTTTTAAATGAAACAAACAGAAATCAATGTTAAGAGTCTCTGCAGAGAGGCTTCAGTTTATGTATTTTGAAGACCTTTCCAGGAAAATATTGGCCATTTAGAAATGCTACCTGGATTTTCTACACTGCAGAAGGTTTTGTCTCTTAAATTGCTAAAAATTTTTTAATAAACTACTTGGAATAGAAGTGCTTCTTCTATAGTCTTTACAGCTATCTCATCTCCTAGAAGAATATGAATCACTCTAACATCTTGATGGACTGGGTTCAGCAGACAAAGATGAATGACTGTACCAGGGTAAATGCTTGATAGGACACTTAGTAACTGTTCAAGGTCATAGGGTCATCTTTCTCTGTTATAAATGACCCCAGATTGCTTTGGCTTTTGAGATTAATATTTGCCGTTAGTAGTGATTTCAAAGTTACATACCTTGGGCTGGGGTCTCTGCTCTAACTGCTGACAGTGGGTGCCTTTCTCTCATTCCTGGTTCCCAGCATCTAATCTACTTCAGCACTGAGCTAAGAGTGCAGAGTCCAAGTTGTGAAGTAAGCACCAGGCATCTGGGTGGGGACAGAGAGGCTGTTGTGGGCAGTAAGCCTGAGTTATTCTCTCGCAGAGGGGTTCAGGCTGTCAAGTGAGCACCAGGCATCTGGGTGGGGATGGAGAGGCTGCTGTGGGCAGTAAACCTGAATTATTCTTTCGCTGTCAGAGGACTTCAACTCCTTAGGAGATAGTTTTACTTACTTTCTGGGTTTTCAAGTATATCCTCATAAGTGAGACTCTCATAATATATTTCTGTTTGAATCATAGGATTTAAAAATAACATCCTGGCCTTTTGGGGGCTGGGTTCTAAACTAGAATTCAAAAATTAAATTCTGTCCCTCTTTTACATAATGATTTAATAAAAGCAAAATCATTTTACTGCCTCATATAGCATGTGGAGTATATGTTTAAAGCTCCAAAAATAATTTAATAACCCTCTGTATGGCAGCGTTCTTATCAATGTAAGGTGTCTCAATGAAGTTGCTTTTACTGAAATCCATTTTAAGCCCACACTTTTGAGATGCTGTAAGAAGCAGCTTTTTGAGTGCCACCAGCTCAGCCGTGCAGATGTGTCTGACAGGCACTGTTTTACACATTGTCTTCCTCAAGAGAAGTTCAGGACTCATGACAGAAAGTATCTGAGCTTATTCTGAGTGCCTGACTTGCTTTCACTTCATGGACGCGGTGACTCCTGGGATTCCCTTTTGTGTTGGCTGCCAGAAAGTTCAAGGCCCAGTGAGTGATAATTGCACATGACTTCACACTTACATCTTTAAGTTCTGAATTCACCAATGACTTCACTGTATTGCTGACTCGGATTTTTCATTTCTTATTTTCCCTTAGCTTCCAAGATGATATAAACATCTTTTCAGAATACCATCTGAAACTTTACTTAACAGCATGCATTTGAGACACACCAAACTCCTAATGCTGTGTATCATAGAAGAACCATATCTAGTGGTCTCTACATACCAGAATCTAATGATATATAGTTCTAGAAGAACTTGATTTTCTGCCATATATGGGTACTCTCCAATTTCAACATGTGTAAGAATCACTTGGTGTGCTCATAGGGTGTGCAGGCCAGAGTAAGGCCCAGGAACTGCATGCTAAGCTCCCAGAGGAATAGATTCTTTTATTTATTTATTTATTATTAAATCATAGCTCCATACATTAATGCAATCATGGGGTACAACGTGTTGGTTTTATATACAATTTGAAATACTTTCAGGAAACTAGTTAACGTAGCCTTCACCATATTTTCTTAGTTATTGTGTTAAGACATTTATATTCCACACTTAGTAGATTTAACATGTACCCTTATAAAACGCATCATAGGTGGGGTCCCACCAATTACCCTCCCTCCACCCATCCTTCCCCCTCCCATCCCCCTCCTCTTTCCCCTTCATCTTGGGCTGTAGTTTGCTTTCATATGGAAGTGTGGGTGTTTATAAATTGGTTTCATAGTAGGGCTCGGTACTACTATGGATAGGATACTTTCTCTTCCATAGTAAGGCTCAGTACTACTATTGGATAGGATACTTTCTCTTCCACTCTTGAGATACTTTGCTAAGAAGAATATGTTCCAGCTCCATCCATGTAAACATAGAAGAGGTAAAGTCTCCATCTTTTTTTAATGCTGCATAATATTCCGTGGTGTACATATACCACAATTTATTAATCCATTCATGGGTCTTTGGGCACTTGGGCTTCTTCCATGACTTAGCAATTATGAATTGGGCTGCAATAAAAACTCTGGCAAAATATCTTTGTCATAAAGTGATTTTTAGTCTTCTGGATATATGCCTAGTAGAGGAATTGAAGGATTGAATGGCAGATCTATTTTTCAATCTCTTCAAAAAGACCATATTAGTTTGCATTCCTACCATCAGTGAATAAGTCAACACACATCCACGCCAACATCTATGGTTTTAGGATTTTGTGATGTGGGCTAATCTTACTGGAGTTAGATGATATCTCATAGTGGTTTTGATTTGCATTTCTCTGATGATTAAGGATGACGAGCATTTTTTCATATGTCTGTAGGCCGTGCACCTGTCCTCTTCAGAGAAGTTTCTATCAAGTCCCTTGCCCACACTGAGATGGGATCACTTGTTCTTTTCTTGCTAATACGTTTGAGCTCTCTGTGGATTCTGGCTATTAAACCTTTGTCTGAGACATAACCTGCAAATATCTTTTCCCATTCTGAGGGCTGTTTGCTTGCTTTATGTACTGTGTTCTTGGCTGTGCAGAAGATTTTTAGTTTGATCAGATCCCAGTAAATGTATTTTTGGTGTCGCTTCCAGGGGTCCTCCTCATAAAGTATTCTCCCAGGCCAATTTCTTCCAGTGTTTTAACTCCTCTTTCTTCTAGTATTTTTATAGTTTCATCTCTTAAGTTTAAATCTTTTATCCAGTGAGAACCTTTTATCTTTTTTCCAGATATACAATCCTATCATCTTTTTATCTATCTCTGTTAATGATGAAAATGTGGGTCCAATTTCAGTCTTCTACAGGTGCCAGCCAGTTCACCCACCACCATTTTTTAAATAGGGAGTCTTTTCCCCACTGAATGTTTTTGATTGCGAAGATCAAATGATGGTAAGTAGCTGGATTCATCTCTTGGTTCTCAATTCTGTTCAGTACATCTACCTCTCTGTTTTTGTGCCAGTACCATGCTGTTCTGATCACTATCAATTGATAGTATAGTTGGAGGTCTGGTAGTGTAATTCTTCCTGGTTTGTTTTTATTTCTGAGTAATGTCTTGGCTATTTGAAGGTTTTTCTGATTCCATAAAAATGAAGTATTATTTTTTCTAGGTTTTTAAAGTATGACAGTGGAGCTTTAATAGGGATTGAATTAAAATTGTATATTGTTTTGGGTAGTATGGACATTTTGACAATGTTGATTCTTCCTATCCATGTGCATGGTATGTTTTTCTATTTGTTAACATCTTCAGCTATTTCTTTTCTTAGAGTTTCATAGTTCTTTTTATGGAGATCTTTCACATCCTTTGTTAGGTAAACTCCCATATTTCATCTTCTTTGGCACTACTGCAAAAAGGAATACAGTCCTTGACTGTTTTTTCAGCTTGAGTATTGTTGGTATATATATAGGCTACAGATTTGTGAGTATTGATTTTGTAACCTGAGACCATACTGTATTCCTTGATCACTTCTAAAAGTTTTGTAGTAGAACCCTGGTGTTTTCTAGATATACAATCATATCATCTGCAAAGAGCAAAAGTTTAATCTCTTCTGACCCTATATGGATACCCTTAATCACCTTTTGTTGCCTTATTGTGATGGCTAAGACTTCTATTACAATGTTGAAAAGCAGTGGAGACAATGGGCAACCTTGCCTGGTTCTTGATCTGAGTGGAAATGATTCAATTTAACTCCATTCAATATGATATTGGCTGTGGGGTTGCTGTAGATGGCCTCTATCAGTTTAAGAAATGTCCCTTCTATACCTATTTTCCTAAGTGTTCTGATCATGAAAGGATGCTAGATATTATCAAAAGCTTTTTCTGGATCAATCGAGAGAATCATATGGTCTTTGTTTTTTATTTTGTTTATGTGATTAATTATATTTATAGATTTACGTATCTTGAACCAGCCTTGAGACCCTGGGATAAAACCCACTTGGTCATGGTGTATAATTCGTTTGATGTGTTGCTGGATTCTGTTTGCTAGGATCTTATTTAATATTTTTGCATCAATATTCATTAGTGATATTGGTCTATAATTTTCTTTTCTTGTTAGGTCTTTTCCTGGTTTGGGGATCAAGGTAATGTTTGCTTCATAGAATGTGTTGGGTAGTATTCCTTCTTTTTTTATATTTTGGAAAATGTTAAGTAATATAAGTACTAGCTCCTCTTTAAAGGTTTGGTAGAATTCTGATGTGAAGCCACCTGGTCCCAGACTTTTCTTTTTGGGGAGATTTTGGATAGTTGATACTATTTCAGAGCTTGATATAGGTCTGTTCAACATTTCTACTTCATTCTGACTAAGTCTAGGAAGGTCTCATGCTTCCAAGTATTGGTCTACTTCCTTCAGAATTTCATATTTCTGAGAATAGAGTTTCTTGTAATATTCATTAAGGATTTTTTGAATTTCTGAGGAGTCTGTTGTTATTTCATCCTTTTCATTTATGATTAATAAAATTAGAGATTTTACTCTTTTTTTCCTGGTTATGTTAGCTAAAGGTTTATCTATTTTATTGACCTTTTTAAAATGCCAACCTTTTGATTTATTGATCTGTTGTATAATCCTTTTGTTTTCAATTTCATTTAATTCTGCTGTGATTTTGGTTATTTCTTTTCTTCTGTTGGGTTTGGCGTTAGAATGTTCTTCCTTTTTCAGTTGATTAAGATGTCCTGTTAAGTTGTTAACTTCCTCTCTTTCCATTCTCTTGAGGAAGGCTTGCAATGCTATAATTTTCCCTTTTTGGACTGCCTTTGCAGTATCCCAAAAGTTCTGGTAATTCATGTCTTCATTATCATTTTGTTCCAAAAATTTGGCAATTTCCTTCTTAATCTCATTTATGACTCAGCTATCATTCAGCATGAGTTGTTTAGCTTCCATGTTTTTGTATGAGTATACAGATTTCTGTTGTTACTGAGTTCAACTTTCATCCTATGATGGTCTTAGACGATGCAACGAATAATTTCTATTCTTTTAAATTTGCTGAGGTTAGACTTGTGACCTAAGATGTGATCAATTTTGGAGGATGTTCCATGGGCTGATGAGAAGAATGTCTATTCAGTTTTGTTACAATGGAATGTTCTGTAGATGTCATTAAAGCCAATTGTTAAATGGTTAAGTTTACATCTAAAATTTCTTTGCTTAGCTTCTTATTGGAGGATCTATCCAAAACTGCCAAAGGGGTCTTAAAATGTCCAACTATTATGGTGATGAAAGAAATCAAGTTGCTCATGTCTGTTACAGTCTCTCTTATAAATTGAGGCACATTCTGGTTGGGTGCATTAATGTTAATAATTGAAATTTCATCATGTTGAGTGTTACCCTTAACAAGTATAAAGTGACCATCCTTATCTTTCCTTACTTTTGTTGATTTAAAGCCTACTGTATCTGTGAATAAAATTGCAATACCTGCTTTTTTCTGATTGCCATTTGCCTGAATTATAGATGACCATCCTTTCACCCTGAGTCTATATTTATCCTTTAAGGTAAGATGAGATTCTTGTATACACCAGATATCTGGCCTGAGTTTTTGTATCCAGTCTGACAACCTGTGCCTCTTTAGAGGACAATTTAAGCCATTCACATTAATTGAGAGTATTGATAAGCCTGGTAGTATTTTGGGTATCAAGTTTTTCAAAAGTCCAGTGGACATTTTTAATCCTTTCACCACTGTGGAAGTTGGAATTTGGTCAAAAGTTTCTGTGTGAGTTTAATTTAGTGCTAGAGCATTGTGCTTATAGTTGTGAAGGATGGGTCTGAGAACATCCTGGAGAGCTGGTTTAGTTATGGCAAATTTCTTCAACATGTGAATGTCATTAAAGTATTTAATTTCTCCAACATAAATGAAACTCAGTTTAGCTCGATACATGATCCTGGGTTGAAAGTTATTTTGTTTTAGGAGGTTAAAGGTAGATGACCATCCTCTTCTAGTTTGAAAGGTTTCAGCAGAGAGATCTGTAGTCATTCTAATATTTGTCTCCTTGTAGGTTATGGTTTTCTTATGTCTGGCTGCTTGCAGAATTTTCTCCTTCATATTAACTTTGGCAAAGTTAATTATAATGTGTTTGGGAGATGCTTTATTTGGATTGAGTTGTGCTGGGGTTCTGAAACTGTCTGCTATCTGAATTTCAGAATCTTTTGCCATGTTTTGGGACGTTCTCCTCAATTACCTCTTGCAGCAGAGCATCTGGTCCTTTCAAAGCAACCTCATTGCCTTCAGGAATTCCTATAAAGTGAATGTTAGTTTTTGTGGAATTATCCCACAGCTTTCTGAGGCAATGATCCATTTTTGCTCTCCTCTCCTCTTCGTCTTTGAGAGTTTGGGAGCATTCAAAAGCTAGCTTTGTCTTCAGTGTCAGAAATCCTTTCTTATTCTTACTCCCTTCTGTTGCTGAGGGATTATACTGTATTTCTCTTATCTTGATGGCTGCAACTTCTTTTCTCAATGTGTCAAAATCTTTGATTTTGTCTTTGAATTCATTGAATTCTTGAGACAACTTGTGAATTATTCCTAGAATTTCTAATTCCAACTTTACTTCCATTCTGTTAATCTTATTTGCCATCCAAATTCTAAAATTGATTTCTGACATCTCAGCCATTTGTTTATGAATGGGATCTTCTGGTGTGTCCACCTTGTCGTTCCTCGGGGGAGTTGATCTACTCTAATTATTCATGTTGCCAGAGTGTTCCTGCTTATTCCACCCGATAACTATTTTTCAACTTTTGGGTAGATGAGCAGGTAAGGTAAAAGTGGATTGGGGGCTTCTGGAGTAGTGATTAACCGCCCTTTGCCCAAGAGCTGGGACTGGTGACTGCAACTTTTCCCATACAGTTTTGCAAAGGACCTGTACGGTACTACAGCCTGAGACACTGGGGACTTGCTCAATGTGGTGGGGCTAGGTGGCTCTGTCTTGTATTCAGCTGGTCTCTGGCCAGTCCTAGTGAATCAGTAACTCTGGGTTGAAGTCTCAGCTTTGGACAAATACAAGCAACTAAGACACTCTGCCCCCCACCCCCCATGGGCAACAGCTGGAAAGGAAAATCAAACCTTCCCACAACAACACAACCAGGATACCATCTGGGATGGTCCTTGGGTGATTGGCCCAGGCCAAGAGTTCCAATCAATTTTCCCAGTCAGCAGCACCAAGTCTCAAGTGGGAGAATTCAAAAGTTCTGCAGCAACTAGATAGTAGGGATCTGCTGGCAGTTTGAGTGTGGCTCACTCCAGTGCTCCATGGAGTCAGAAGGGCCCACCCAGCAAATGAGTTAGACCAGGGAGGTTGATGCCTCTTTCCTTACCTTGTACCTCTGTCACACCCAGTCACTGATAACCCCACAAGGTTGTGGCCCAGTTCCCTTCAATGAGCAGATGTGCCAGGATTTTGCACCTGCCTGAGTCACAGGGAGATCTATGTCTCCTCAGCTAGGCTGCTGCACTCTGCCACCAGCCAGCAGGGGGAGCTGAAGCCCGACAACCTTGGGTGCTTAATGGAAGCTAGGGAGTGTCACTCAGTTCCAGCCTCATCCCATATTCATATTGCTGCCACTTATATTCTCCCAGAATTTGCATTCTGTCCTAGCTATATTCCACTATGGGCCAGGCATTGTTTGAGTTCACAGAAACTGTGATGCAGCCCTGCCCTGTGCTGCCGCTGCTAGGCCAATTCTCACAATTCTCTCTCTACGTTGGGGCAGGCACAGTTAGAGCTCACAAAGAGCTCTCAGTTCTTCCCCCTCCCTGAGCTGATGCTGCTGCCACACCTGCTTTTGTCCCAGCTATTCTACACTGGGGGCTGGGTACATCTTGGGCTCACAAAAGCAGCAATTCTGACTCAGCCCAAGGAATAGATTCTAATGCAGGGGATTTACATGTACTTCTTCTTTTTTTTGAGACAGGACCCTCAAGCTGTCCCCCCGGGTAGAGTGCTATGGCATCTCAGCTCACAGCAACCTCCAACTCCTGGGCTCAAGCAAGTCTCCTGCCTCAGCCTCCCAAGTAGCTGGGACCACAGGCGTCCGCCACAACGCCCGGCTATTTTTTTTTGGTTGCAGCCATCATTGTTGTTTGGTGGGCCTGGGCTGGATTCGAACCCGCCACCTTGGGTGTACGTGTCTGGTGCCTTAGCCACTTGAGCCACAGGTGCCAAGCCTACATGTACTTCTTAAGAACTGATTACTGATGTCCAGGCAGTCCCTGGGTTACAAAGGAGATGGATTCTATAGATTTACACTTAAGCTGAATTTGCATGTAAGTTGGGATAGGTACATTACCTATTACCTGTAAGAGTGTCTGTAAGTTTGAGTTGGATGTCAGTCAGATGTATCTAACTTGGGGACTGCCTGTAGACTTAAGGGGATGAAATAATAGTCCTGCACATCACTCTTAGACAAATCATTCCTTCATATATGGGAAATATCCCAGAGATGGCATAAATGTAAATTTCCAACCTGTAGATAAATTTTTCAGAAAGATTAATCTCCCTCTTTTTCTCTGTAAATTTTCTTAGGACATATTTCTACTAAAGCAGTATACTGGGTGCAATCAAACTGGTCAGAGGAAGCCTAGGATGTGAGTCCCTTGAGATAGGCATCTTCCTCACATCTTCCAGCACAGTGGGACCCAGGTTGGAGTGGCCTCCAGATGTTCATTACACAGGGTCCTTGAGCCCCCTTTAACCTGCTGGTCTGGGAGCAGGCCAAGATTGGGTGGGTCTGTGGGGGAAGTGACCAAGTTGAGCAAGGTGACAGAGGGTATAGAGGTGGCAATTATCAACTGACAGAAAAGCCTTTCTGTCCTCTCATTACAGTGTGGCCATGCTGCACACAGCAGCTGATCCCCAGGCCTCACTGAGATGTGCTGCATGGTTTTCGTGTTTGCAGCTCAAAGTCAGCGACAGGCCTAGGGCTCTGCACCCTCCTGCAGCCTCTGGGCCAATCCTGGTGGGGCAGGGCTGCAGCTGAGCAGGGAACCCTGCAGGATCTACCCTTTTGGACTCCTGGGCCAGAGTGCCCTTTCCTGCCAGCAGGTTGCCTCAGGGCAAGGACAATCTGTTTAATCTCATCCAGCAGATCTAACAAATGGTGCTTATTGTTAAGATAATGAACAAATGGACTATAGTCTCTTAGCTGCTTCTTAGTGATTTTCTTGAATCAGGCCAGATGTGGGGCTGCAACTCTGACACTTTCCTTCAGTCTCTGCCCCGGCATCATCATACCTGCTCCTTACTGTGTCCTGTACTTCCCCAGACAAAATGTGAAAATAGCTGTGTGCCCTTTTCACTTGAGCAGGGTTTATAACTGGGGCACTAGACTCACAATAAATCAGGACCTCTGTGTAGGTGCCTACCAGTGTCTTATGCTTGAATAGGTCCTAAGGAGAAATAGTCCCCTTCATTTTGTGACCTCTGGCTTTGAGTCCTAAGAGGGAATCAGAAGTCTCTCTTGGAAGTGAAATAAGTGTGAATTTAGGAGAATGAATAGAAACCAGAGAGCCCAAAGAACAGCCTGCTTCATCTCTATGACAACTATCATGTGTGTCTACTGAGTCCAGGCCTGAGCTGGGCTCCAGGGTAGCATGGGGAGGAGACAGACACACCCCAGGGCCAGCTGCAGTCCTGTGGGGGCATTAGACATTCAGTAATCACACAGTTGTTTAGTGACAATAGTGATGACTGCTCTGAAAGACAGCCAGACATCGCGAGCAGAGTGGGAGGCAGGGCAGGGCAGGGCTGGTCAGGCAAAGCCTCCCTTGGGAAGGAAAGGAGGCTGCAGGCTCATCATTGCTTGGCTGCAGAGCTCAGCATCTTCTGTGAACTTCCAGGGCCTTCCAGCTGACTCCAGGAAACATAAACCTAGATTAACTTAGATTTTATGCTATTATCTTTTTTCTCATTCCTCTGCCAACTTAAGTCCTTTTATTTTTTAAACTAATTTAAGTACTTTTTAAAAGACAACAAATAAGCCACTATAAATACCTGTAAATCTCTCTGATGTTCCTCTTTCAAATGCTGAATTTCAATTTTGTGTCTGTTGTTTGCTTCCTCAAGTGCTTTCTCCACTGCTTCTTTCCTGAGTTCATTAGCCTTGGAAAGGAAGAGTCCTATTAATGCATCAGGACAAGCACCTCATCTTATCTGAGGTGTTGATGATCAGGTTTTCAAGTTTCACTGAAAATTAGTGGTTGCCATGAGCCCCAAATGTCTCACTCCATTCCCAGCTCTAACCTCCCACAGGAAACTGGCACTATAGCCAGGGTCACTCAGGTTCATCCCCACCCTCAGCTGACATTGCTGGTGATGGGGCAGTTTCTCCGTGCAGAGGCTCTGGGCAGTCTTTTCTCTTTTGGCACTCTATTCTTGCATGGCTTACCAGCACAGTAAAATATGTGCATTGCAGCAGATCTGGAAAATACAGAGAAGTGAGCAGATGCACAGAGCTAGTGGAGGTGAGGACTACCCAGAGCCTCTGCATCAGGTCTGTAGACCATTCTGAAGACCTTCACTTGAAGAGAATACACAGTACACTGGACACACTCACATTCAAATGGAGGACTATTCACAACAACACCACCTTGTATTAGGATCCATAACTGATGTTCACAATCAGTTTGAATTTACTTCTAAACGTAGGTGACTACTAAGATTTTGAGATATACAGTATTTCCCTCTGCAGTTGAGTATTTTATACATTCATAGTATTTCCATATCAAGCTTTTCCTGGCCCAAAATTCTAATCCTATTTGCTGTAATGTCTACTTAATAGAGAAACTTAGACTAAGTTCTTCTAATCACTGTAGCTGGTCCTGCCTGCAAGGAGCTTTAAATCTCTCTAGGAAGCCATTTATGTCATTCCATCTATGACTGAAGAAGTGGGGACTGTGACATGGAAGCTTTGCTTCAGTTTGGTATCTCAGATCCCACTGCAAGCCCTAGTATTCAAACTGCCCCTGCAGCCCCCAGCAGTGCCATGGATAAGGCATTGAGGTCTCTGAGGGAGGGGAGGAGAAGGGAAGTAGGCCACTTTAAATTTAGCATTTTAAAAGTGAGCCCTTCATCCAGGTCATTATGCACTGCACAAATGGGGCGTCTATATGTTAAAGATTAGGCTGTAATAAATAATTACCATCAAGGATGTCTTCTTAGTTTTCTTTTTAGTTTTGGTTTTAGTCAAATGAGAATAAAGGGAGCAGGAGACACCCATACAGAGAGATGATTCAGAAGGAGGAAACTCCTAATGATTCTGTCTAGGTAGCTCTGTGAGCCAGGCACATTCTTCCAGGGAACCCTCTCCACAATGCTGCAGGAAGGCTATTATTCCTCTTTGACAGACAAGAAGCCAGGACCCCCAGGTCCCACAGCTAACCAGGATCAGTTCTGCTGACTTTGCAGTTTGCTACACTGTGTGATTGATTCAGACAAATCCAGAACGTGAAAGAACTGCAAGGATGTTTTTAGACAGATTTCTAACTTCTTTTACCTGAGCCCATACTTCAGCTTCTGCTTTTGCAATACGTTCTTTGAATACAGCCTCTTGATATTGTTCTTCTTTATTCAGAATATTTGCCCCAATATCTGTATATTTGAAGAGAAATGATCACAAATCTCCACAGACTCTCTCTCTAGTTATTTATGAGGACTGCCCAAATATGTCCTTTGGGAGCTGTCAACCCTTCCTTTAAAGATAGCCAGTGAAGGATGAGTGTTTCCCTAAGCAACAGGGAGGGAACCCAGCACTGTTCGGTGGATGGAGCAGGTCATCCCCTAGTTGCACTGCCCACACAGTAGTTGGGGCAGGTAAGTGAAACAGAAGCCACACAGAGGGGCATATTTTGTACTCTAAAAGTAGAGTGGTGAGTGAATGTTCAGAAGATATTCACACATACACAGCTCTCTTGCCCTGTTATCTGGGTACTGGGCTACTTCCATCAGCAGAGAGAAAGCCATGCCCTCTTTACACATGACGTGCCTTTCTTCAGTGTGTGGGTCTGCACAGGTTTAACTGCTTTAGCTGTGCAGTGGGCTAAGTGGCAGTAGCCAATGATCTAATTTGATTTTCAAATAATATTCCCAAATAGATAGCCATATGCAAAAGAATGAGAATAGACCATAGACCCTTATTTCATACCATATACAAAAATCAAATCAAATTAGATGCAACTTAAATCTAAGACCTGAAACTATGGAACTACTAAAAGAAAAACATTGGGGAAATGCTTCTGGACACTGGTCTGGGCATGGACTTGTGATAACCCTCACAGCACAGGCAACCAAAGCAAAATTGGACAAATGGGCCCACATCAAGCTAAAAGGCTTCTGGATGGCAAAGGAAACAATCAACAAAGTAAAGAGAAAACCCACACAATGGGAGAAAATATTTGTGAACTACTCATCTGACAAGGGACTAATAACTAGAACGTATAAGGAACTTCAACAACGCAATAGGAAACGATCAAATAATACAATTAAAATGGGCAAAGGATCTGAATAGACATTTCTCAAAAGAAAACATACAAATGGACAAGGGGTCTATGAAAAAATGTTCAACATCATTAGTCATCAGAGAAATGCAAATCAAAACTACAATGAGATATTATCTCACCTCAGTTAAAATGGCTTTTATCAAAAAGACAGCCAATAACAAACATTGGTGAGGATATGGAGAAAGCAGAACCCTCATATGATATTGATGGAAATGTGTATTGGTATAACCACTATGGAGAGCTGCATGGAGGTTCCTCAAAAAACTAAAAATAGCTATCATATGACACAGCAATCCCACTGCTGGGTATATATCCAAAGGAGGGAATCAGTATATCAAAAAGATGCCTGCACTTCCATGCCTACTGCAGCACTATTCATAACAGCCAAAATTTGGAGTCAACCTAAGTATCTATCAACAGATGGATGGATAAAGAAATTGTGGCATATATACAACAGAATATTAAATAACCATAAAAAATGAAATCCTGCCATTTGTAGCAATATGGATGGAACCAAAGAAAACCATGTTCTGTGCAATAAGCCCAGCACAGAAAGACAATATATGTGGCAGCTAAATATTAAAAATAATTGAGCTCATGGAGACAGTAGAATGACAGTTACCAGAGGCTGAAGAGGGCAGCAGGAGGGGGCAATAAAGTGAGGATGGGTAATGGGAGCAAAAAAATAGTTAGATAGGATGAACAACATTTGATAGCACAATAAAATAAGCAACAGAAAGTTAGGGTATACTTTAAAATAACTAAGAGCAGCTCAGTGCCTGTAGTTCAGTGGCTAGGGCCCCAGCCACACCAGAGCCAGCGGGTTTGAACCCAGTCCAGGGCCTGCCAAACAACAATGACAACTACAACAAAAAAATAACTAGGCGTTGTGGCTGACATCTGTAGTCCACGTTAATTGAGAGGCTGTGACTACAAGAGAATCCCTTAAGGCCAAGAATTTGAGATTGCTGTGAGCTGTGATGCCACAGTACTCTACTGAGGGCAACTGTAGTGAGACTCTGTCTCAAAAAACAAACAAATTAACAAACAAATAAATAAAATAACTAAGAGGGATGTTTCTAACTTCCCAAAATGATAAATACCTGAGGTGGATACCCCAATTACCCTGATATGATTAATTCACCTGGCATGTCTATATAAACAACTATCATGTACCCATAACAATTAAACTTTTTTTTAATCATATAAAAATTAAAGTTAGCCTTTGAGAGCCTCCATTTCTTCATCTGTAAAAGGGGATACTAGCCTAACAGTGGCTCACACCCGTAATCCTAACGCTCTGGGAGGCTGAGGCAGTGGATCCCTTGAGCTCAGGAGTTCAATACCAGTTTGAGCAAGAGCAAGACCTTGTCTCTACTAAAAACAGAAAAACTAGCTGGGTGTCAAGCCAGGCACCTGTAGTCCCAGCTACTCAGGAGGCTGAGGCAAGAGAACCACTTGAGCCCAGGAGTTTGTGGTTGCTGTGAGCTATACTGCCACAGCACTCTATCCAGGGGTGAGACTGTCTCAAAAAAAAAAAAAAGAAAAGAAAAGAAAAAGAAAGAAAGAAAGAAAAAAAAAACAGGAAAGGAACTAATTACCTTGTAATACCTACTTTACAAGTTACAAAAATTACATGTGGTTAGGTCTTGATGATGGGATTCCTAAATTACAAAGCACATCTGACCCTGCAGAGTGAGCACAGACGAGGCATTTGTAGGCATGAGCTGTGCCTGCCCAGCACCTCAGCCTAGGTCTGAGGTGTCTGCTGGACTCCTGGTCGCAGCATCCAGCCTTCATAGCCTCCTTATCTCCTCTGGGCCACAGCATTTGGCTCAGGATCTGGCACGTACTCAAGTTGCTCAATCAGGCTCTTTCTGGGAATTTTATACAAGGATGTGAGGACAACATAACTCGTTTTCTTTGTACTCTAAAAGTAGAGTGGTAAGTGACAGGAGAGACAGGAGACTCACACTGTCCCCCTGGGTAGAGTGCTGTGGCATCACAGCTCACAGCAAGCTCCAACTCCTGGGCTCAAGCGAGTCTCCTGCCTCAGCCTCCCAAGTAGCTGGGACTCCAGGCACCTGCCACAACACTCGGTTATATTTTTTGGTTGCAGCCATCGTTGTTGTTTGGCGGCCTGGGCTGGATTCAAACCCGCCACCTTGGTTGTATGTGGCTGGCGCCTTAGCTACTTGAGCCACAGGCGCCGAGCCCATAACTTGTTTTCCTCTGGGATCTCCAAGATGGAGGTATTAGATGGTTAGCGCTATCTGCACGCCCAAGCCTCCTCTCCTGCTGGAGTGAGCCTGACTGCGCAGTGAACAGCTGAGCGGGCTCCAGGCGAGTGCGCCTGTGCAGAATGAAAGCTTGATGCCGCATCCCCCAGGTTTCTGCTAAAAGGGTTAAGGAATCCCACTTTAGGCATAAAGAATTAATCACTGGCTCCATGCCTGGGGCTCAAGCAGCTAGGGCGCCAGCCACATACACCTGAGCTGGCGGGTTGGAATCCAGCCTGGGCCGGCCAAACAACAATGATGGCTGCAACCAAAAAAAAAAAAAAAAAAAAATAACCAAGCGTTGTGGCAGGTGCCTATAGTCCCAGCTTATTGGGCGGCAGAGGCAGGAGACTAGCTTAAGTCCAGGAGTTGGAGGTTGCTATGAGCTGTGATGCCATGGCACTCTACCCAGGGTGACAGCTTGAGGCTCTGTCTCAAAAAAAAAAAAATTAATCATCAAGCATATCAAAAAGTAGAAGTACACTGTTCTGGGGGTAAAAGTCAAGTCATTTTGGAGATTACGAAGACTAATTCATACTAAGCATTTAATAAAAGTTAAAATCAGTTTGGTATTGATATTTTAAGATAATGATTCCAATTTGATTTCTTCCAAAATTTTAAGGATTTTTTTTTCAAGCACTCTCCATTCTCTAGCTTCTTACATTTTCAAATTATCAAGAGTGAAATCAAATCACCCCTACTTTATTTACAATGTTAAAGGAAGAGAGGATCGGAGAAGTATTTTGAAAGTCCTTAGGAAAACCCAAGTAGGGCTCAAAATCACACTGATAATGTTTATGGGGATAAAAGAGAGAAGGAAACCTGTACTTACAGTTTGATTTGGTTGTGTATTACATACATATATACATGTATGTATATTTTCTTTCACCAATTTATCAGGGTATTATTTCTTCTCCAACATACATTAACAATGCCCCAGTATGGATAATGGCAAAAAAGAACTCAGATTTACTATTAAGCACTAGTCTTTGTTATAGGCACAAATTATTTCATTAAAGCCTCATAACATCCTGCAAGACAGATATTAATATTCTTATTTACATATAAGGAAACAGGCTGAAAGTACCCTGCCCAAAGCATACAATTTGTAAGTAGAGAAGCTGGATTCCAACCCATATTTTTTTCTTTTTTCCTATTGTTAGTAGAGACAGTGTCTTGCTCTTGTTCAGGCTGATCTCAAACTCCTGAGCTCAAGGGATCCTCCTGCCTTGATCCATATTCTTTTCTATAGATATCTCTGTAGGGACAAGCAACTTTGAACAGGGAAAAGCTGATAAAAGTCTATGTAATTGAAGACTCACAAATAATGCTATGAAATGTTAGAACAAAAGAAAACAACAGTCACTTACCCAGTATATCTTTATGAGTGTAAAAGCGTGTTTTAAATGGCTTGTACTCATGAATCCGTTGGAAAGTTTTTTCCAAAGGGGCTGGTGGTATTATTTTATTACAAACAGCGCAGCAGACAAAGTTTGTGTAATTGGAATTTCTGATCATAGTTAAATTCCAGATGTCTTCTATTATTTATAGTTGAAATAATATTAGGATCAGAAAAAGTTTTAAGAAAAAATGGAAGTTTAAGAAAGCAGGACCGAGTTCAGGATTTGAGGCCAGCACTGAAGACTGGTGGGGTTTGAGGTGTGCACCATGACCAGGCAGCGGTGCTGCTGGCGTTACGGGCAGCACCAGCAGCCCTGCCACAGGAGTTCCTAGCACTGGGTTGGGCAGGTTGAGCAGCTGCTCCTGCCCAGACTCTACCTTGAAGTTAAATTACTTAGCAACTGTTGCCAGGTAAGACAAGCTTTGCTCATAAAAGCAACCTGCGATAATAACAAAAGAGAGCACCAGGAGCTCACTTTCCTGACACATCCTTCATTGGTTTTCTATTGCTACTAACTTACTGTTTCCTGTTGCAAATAACAGAATATCTGAAATTGGGTAATTAATAAAGAAAAAGAATTTATATCTTACAGTTATAAAGGTTGGAAAGCCCAAGGTCCAGGGGCTGCCCTGGTAAGACCCTTTTTGCTGCATAGGCTCATCCTGGCCAGGCCAGAGCGCACTCACAGCCAGGTCAGGCCTCTCCTCTGCTTCTGAGGGAGCTGCCCTCTACATCTGTAACCCTGATTCACATAGTTCAATCTTCTCCTGAGGGCATGATCTAATCATCACTTGAGGCCTCACCTACCAATACTGTCACACTGGGATTAACTTTCAACATGAGTTTTGGAGGAGATAAATATTCAAAGCACAGCACTGCTGTAACAAATTAACATAAACCTCGTGGTTTAAATAAGACCCAAATTTATTCTCTTGCATTTCTGAGATGAGAAGTGTAAAATGAGTCTTATGGGGCTAAAAATCAAGATGTTAGCAGGGCTGGTTCCTTCTGGACACATTAGGGGACAATCTGTTTCCCTGTCTTTTCCAGTTTCTAAAGGCTGTCTGTGTTCCTGGACTCATAGCCTTCATCATACAGCCTTTTCTCCTGTTGTCATGGTGACATCTTCTCTTCCTCTTATCTTCTGCCTTGATTTAAGAACCTCTGTGATGGTGCTGGACACAGGGGCTCCTACCTGTAATCCCAGCACTTTGGGAGGCCAAGGTGGGTGGATCACCTGAGCTCACAAGTTCAAGACCAGACTGAGCTATAGTGACCCATCTCTAAAAATAGCTGGGCAGTGGCAGGCGTCTGTAGATCCAGCTACTTGGGAAGCTGTGGCAAGAGAATCGCTTGAGCCCAAGAATTTGAGGTTGCTGTGAGCTATGATGCCATGGCAGTCTATCCAGGGTGACAAAGTGAGGCTCTGTGTCTCAAAAACAAAAAAACAAAAACCTGAAAACTGGGTGTGCCTGTGGATCAGCAGGTAGGGCACCGGCCCCATATACCTCTGTGCGGACAGTGCCTTGCTGTCCTGTGTGGCCAGCAGTTGCACCTAAGACCCTGCATACACCAAGGCTCAGCCTGGGGCATTCTTCTCACCCATGTCATTCTGCTTAGGTTGGTTCATTAACCCGTTTTCCTATCCTCTTTTCTCTTGATGTTAAAATTATGGGGTTTGGGCAGCGCCTGTGGCTCAGGGAGTAGGGCACCAGCCCCATATGCCAAAGGTGGCAGGTTTAAGCCTGGCCCTGGCCAAACTGCAACAATAACAAAATAAAAATAAAATAAAATAAAGTTATGGGGTTTGATGTGGAAATGCTAATCTATAACATTCACATTTTGATTATATGTGCTATTGCAATAACCAAGCCCCCAGCCCTTGACTCCCTCCCTAAGACCAGTAGGGAACAAGGCCCCTACCCTAGAAAAAGAAACCTCTCCTAAGCCTTTGAGTTCCTGCCCTCTCAAGGGTAGAGAACAGCCTGAAATTGAGGAAGTATGCAGGGAGGGGTTGAGGAAGGGAGGGTTGGATTCCAAATAAAGCCCTGGATAAAAAGGTCCCAAGTTGTTCTTGTAAATTTATCCAACACTTGTTTTGTACCCCTGAATTATGAACTAATGTACCCTAAGTAAACATGTACCTCCACCCTGAATTGTGTAAACCCCTATGACATACCCCATCTTATAATCATGAAGTAATGTACTTGTGATATATCTTGTGATACATGAATCAATATGGGGTTACTCTGGACTGGCATTTCATGTTGCCAGGATTTTTCTGCTGATTCTTCTTCATGAATGCTTTCTTATATCTGTTTCCTTACCCTAATTTTCCTTTCACTTCTTCTTATTCTAAGTTACTATGTTACTGGCCTAAAATTTTAATGAGTCCTTTTGGTACAAGACCCAGAAGGATGAGAAGATTGAGGAGCAAGAAGGGAAAAAAGTTATTAAAAAAGAGAGAGAGAGAGAGAGAGAGAGAGAGAGAGGGACAGAAGAGGGGGGTGAGTAAAAGGAAATATTAACAAAAAAAAAAAAAAAAAAGAAAGACAGCAAAAGAAAAAGATAAGAATAGTATAGGTGTATAGTAGGGTATTATGACCCACCCTTAAGGACCCCCAATCTCTAGGGGTTCCAGGTTAGGTGATTACCTTAAGGTCAACAGCTCTGTGCCAGCTGGCTCAGACACAGTACCTCACCTCCATCAGGTAGAAAGGAGAGACCAAAAATACTATAAATCAAACTATAACAAAAAACCAAAAACCCCTAGTAGGATAAAGTTGAGAAGTTAAAAAAAAATAGGGGCAGAAACACTGAGAAAAATAAAATTCTAATTGTTAAAGAAGGCAAAAATGGAAGGTTATATATAGACTAGAAAATGTGTCCAAAAAAAAAAAAAAAGCAAAACCCCCCCAAACAGAAACAAACAATATATATATCTCTTGGTAAATACTGTCCGGGCAACAGGTGATCTTCTGAGGAGTGAGAAGTTAATCCCAAAGTTGATACAGCTGTACAAGATGGAAACTAGAGGTCTTAACTGGTTTCACAGATCCCGCAGGATTAGGAGCCCGAATGTCTCGTAGGCCCACTTAAAAGACCCTCCAAGCCGGTGGGCCTAGGGCAAGCAGAAGCTTTCCAAGGAAAGTACTTATCCCTGGGATCTCTCCTGACGTGGCTGCCTGCTTATCTAATACACCAAATCCAGTTTCCCTCAATGCCCCTGAAGGTCAAGGGTGTTAATCTGCCAAACACCTGGATCTCTGCACTCCTCCAGCGTCACAGCCCCCACCTTTGGGCAGCTCAGTCACTAGATCACTCGCCTGAGGACTCCCTGCCCATCCCCACACTGCACCACGCAGGAGCAGCTCCCCCACAGAAACTGCACGGGCAGCCCACAGCTGAACAGCATCAGCTCCTTAACTGGCTCAGCAGCTCAGTCCGGAGGCCCAGACAGCACCCAAAGTCATCCACACACCGGCCCCAGGTCTCCCAAAGCAGTACAATGGAGTGTCCAAGTCCAGAGAAACCAAAACAGCCCCCAGGCAAGGCTCTTCCTGCTTGCAGTCTTGTTGTTGCTATAGGTACAGCTGCAGGCAGCCTCCTACCAAACAAATGGGCACACACTACTTGCCGGTTTTCCACTGCTTCTGACCTCCTAGTGGGGTTCTAAAGTCTCTCACTTACTTCCTGGGTCACCAGAGAACAGCCTCTGGACAAAACCCACCGGCCAGAGATGCCTGAAATCTCTCCCCCTTCTCACTGCTCCCCGTTACACAGAAGCTGCTACTCGGCCGCCATCTTGTTGTGTAGTCCTGCCCAGCTATTTTTTTTTTTATTGCAGTTATTACTGTTGTTTAGCAGGCCCCAGCTGGACTCAAACCTGCCAGCCTTAATGTATGTGGCTGGCGCCCTATTCACTGAGTTATGGGTGCCGAGCCTCCACTTTAATTTTTGATTTTAATTATTTGAGTCTTCATTCTTAGTAGTCAAATGAGCTGAAGATTTATATATTTTCCTGATGTTTTCTAAGAATTAACTTTTGGATTCAATGCTTTATTTCTGTCACTTTCCTATTCTCTATTTTCTCTCTAAACTTTGTTTCTTCTGGCTTTAGGTTTGGTTTATTTTTCTACTTCTTTTTGGTGTAAATTTAGGTTGTCAATTTGAGATCTTTCTTATTTTTTTTAATGTAAGATGTTTACAGCTATAAATTTCCCTTTTATCACTGTTTTCACTGCCTCTTATAGACTTTGATATTTTGTATTTTTTTTTGTTTGTTTTTGGAGATGAAATCTCATTCTGTCCCCCTGGGTAGAGTGCCCTGGCATCATCATACCTCACAGAAACCTCAAACTCAAAGGCTCAAGCTATCCTCCTGTCTCAGCCTTCCAAGTAGCTGGGACTATCTGCCTACATCACTACACCCTCTCTTTTAGTAGAGATGGGGTCTCTTGCTCAAGCTGGTCTCAAAATCCTGAGCTCAAGTAGTCTATCTTCCTTGGCCTCCCCAAGTGCTAGGATTATAGGTGTGAGCCACTTCACCCAGCTCATATGTTGTGTTTTAATTTTCATTTCTTTCAAGGTATTTTCTAATTTCTCTTGTGATTTCTTCTTTGACCTATTGGTCATTTAAGAGAATGTTGTTGAATTTGCCTATATTTGTGAATTTTCCAATATTCTGTTTTAGTTTTTTAAAAATTATCTTTTTGTTGACATTCTTATTTGTTGCTGGATTATTATTTTTTAATTTCCTTTAGTTTTTTGAGCATATATATGATAGGTATTTTAAGTCTTTAGTAAGTTTACTACCTTTCCTTTAGGGGTGGCTTCTGACAGTTTATTTTCATTTTCTTCTGAATGGTAATGTTTTCTCGTTTCTTTGTATACCTTGTGATTTTCTGTTGTTGTTGTTGAAAATTGAGCATTTGTTAAAAAACAGCTACCTCTTGGCAGTCTTTGCAGACTGACTCTGTGCAAGGGTAGTCCTGCATAATTACCTAGGGATGCTCTGAGCTTTGGGATCAGGCTGAGATGCTAGCTGGAGGTCTTCTCAAGTCTTTTTCTTTGTATCTATCTATCTTCCATGTGTGGGTTTTAATTTCATTTATTTTTTTATTAATCTGACATTGTGAACATAGGTGGATTTTCTAAATCCCCTGTATACATACGTAGCTGATTTTTGAATGTCTTAATTTCCCAAAATGTCTCACCCCAGGTTCTCATTGGGGTCTTAGATGGTCTATTGTATGCCTCTACCTATAATCTCTTGTCCCAGGCATCTGTAGGTCTGTAGTACTTATAGCTTTCAATCAATACCCACTATTTTCTTGCATGAGTTCTGAGTTAGGGGACTCAGATCAGCACTTAGGTAGCCCCTGCACCCCCATATTCATAGATTGCAAATAAAGTCTTCCCTGTGGGAAATAACTAGGAACTTCTCCTACCACCTCCTTCAGACCAAGATTAAGCTGTTCTGGGGAGGAACTGGGGCAAGTGAGAGCAAAAAACACTGTAAGGGTTTTTTACCACTTTGAATGTGGCTTTTTGTTGATTGAGCATTCGTTTGATTGCTATGAATCTTTACCTGGTTTTCAGAGGTCCTATGTGACCTATAAGGGTATAATTTGCCATTTTCTGGTTGTTTTTGATGTTTCTTTGGGGGGAACAAGTGATTGGAGCTTTCCAGTCTACCATTTTGCTAGTGTCGCTTCAGATTTATATATTTAAAATTAGAAGGACATAATCTATACTCTAGGTGATAAACTTTTCTCCGATTTTATCCTTAGGGGCAGAAAAAGTTAAAAATATAAAGAGAGTCCTGAAAGGTAAAGGAAAGGATTCCTGAAGCATGATAGATGGTTCTTTAGTAACTCCATGGGTAGATTTTAAGGCTTCTATGAACTACTCTGTAATTGCATATCTAAATTTGTGATTATGATTGGTCTTGGCAGTAGAACCATAGCTTTTATTAGACTCTTAAAGGAAATATTCATTTTTTCCTTATTACAAAAGTAATACACACTTCTCAAATGATTTACTGCCCACAAGGTACCAGAGAAGTTCTATTACATCATAAAGGATCAGATCACTATGTTACATGTATTGGTAGTTAGCAAACTAGTGATTTAAACTATTCCAGAGCATACAAAAAAGGGAAAACTTCCAAGTTTACTTCAAGACATTTAAATCACTTTAAATGAAACTTGAAAAAAAAACTTAAAAAATGAGTAAACTACAGACTGATTTGACATGTACGTATGAGTGCAAGCAGTGTAGAAACTTCAGTATTTCTCTTGTCAAAATAGACTTACATCCTTCTGACACTAATTACTTCCTCAGCTAGTTCAAGCTAGATCACTTCTTCTGTGTCCATCCTTATTTTTGATTATAGCTTCAGCTTTATCCTTATCCCATCTCTTTTTTTTTTTCTCATTTAACTTTGTTTTAATGGGTCTCAAAATTCTGTGACAGATTTTTAGTAATGTTATTTCCATTAAAAGGGGTGGGGGATTTCTTAACCGGGGCTAGAGGTAGTGTAGCCTAATTAGGTAGTTGAAGTAGAAACCTATTGCCTATTATGGGAGCCATAAGGAGACTGAAATCTATTGCCTGTTACGGCAGCTGTTCAAGAGAACTGATACTTATTGCCTATTATGGCAGTTGTCCACCTAAGGTGACTTCATCAACGGCTTGATGGCTGTGCAACCAGGGGTGGGAAGGCAGCAGGAAGTGACCCTGCAGTTTAACAGAGCTTGTGTAGTAAATGACAAAATGGCGCTGGTCTGGCCCTTACACTGGGTGCTCTAATAGTTCAACAGTGAGAAGGTTGTGCTGATATTGAAGAGAAATGTTGTTTTTATGAAAATTAGTCAGAGCAAGTAGAGACTAATCTACATCTCCTAAAAGACAAAATATTATTCATCAGATTAACAAAGTGAAACCATTCTATTAGACTGACCTATTCCCAAGAACGGGAGACTAGTTTAATGGGGAGTGAGGAAATGAGCTTAGATCTGTTCTTTTCTGCTTATTAATTCCTATCCTAATTTAGGTTCTTGTATCTCCTTTCAAACATCTTATTATTA
>CAUYQV010020085.1:0-58216 GCA_963574575.1 Galagoides demidoff | reverse complement strand
CTCAAGCTATCCCCCTGGGTAGAGTGCCATGGCATCACAGCTCATAGCAACCTCCAACTCCTGGGCTCAAGCGAGTCTCCTGCCTCCGCCTCCCAAGTAGCTGGGACCACAGGCGCCCACCACAACACCCGGCCATTTTTTGCTTGAAGCCATTGTTGTTTGATGGGCCCGGGCTGGGGATTCGAACCCGCCACCTTAGGTGTACGTGGCTGGCGCCTTAGCCGATTGAGCCACAGGCGCCGAGCCAGGGTTAGAGTTTTAACACATGAATTGAGGTGGGAGGAATCATGTGGCACCAGTACTACTGAAACCAATTTATAGCTTTCATATGAAAGCTCTAACCCAATTGTAGCCCAAGAATATGGGGAAAGGGAAAAGGGAGGGGAGGGGAGAGGGGAGGATGGGTGGAGGGAGGGCAATTGGTGGGACCACACCTACGGTGCATCTTGAAATTTACTAAATGTAGAATATAAATGTCTTAACACAATAACTAAGAAAATACCATGAAGGCTATGTTAACCAGTTTGATGAAAATATTTCAAATTGTATAGAAAACCAGCACATTGTACCCTCCCCCCAAAAGAAAAAGACTTCTTGAAATATGCATACAAAAAAAAATTACTAAATTTTTCCAATACATGGCCTTCTTCCTGATGTTCCAGTCATAGAGGTAGATGAAAAAGGTTGTTTTATTTAAGGCAGCTTTGAGTAAAGACCTGGTGATGGGAGGCACTGCATCAATAGTGCCTTAAGACACAAAGAAACAGGTGAAATCGATCTTCACGAATGAAAGCAGATAGACGTGTTCACACTTTTACTCCAGACTACACTTAGTTTAGGGTCGCTGGAGGTTTGCTTGCTAATTTGCCAATCCACCTCAAGACAGAAAACAGCTTTAACCTAAAATTCAAAACAGGAGGAAATTAGTCCTTTTCCCAAGGAGTATAAATAAACACAGCACAGTTTACTTTTTCTGGAAAGGAAAGCAAAGAAATGGGGAATCAAAAGCTGTATAGTGTCTCCACTTCTGAAACTTTTTCCGGGTATGAGGCCAGTGGTAAGGCAAGTATAATTATTCCCCTTTTCAACTTTTTCTACTCTTCAATTATTTAACCCCTGATTTTCTAAAGTAGAGAAATCTGTAAGTCTCAAATACTCTACAATAGTCAACTGGGTTGAATTAAGAGATGCTTCTGTTTCTTAGAGATGCCCCGGGGACGAACATTATGCAGTTTATGTAGTGGCTGAGTGATATTAGCTTGGGAACCATCGTTAAGCAACTCCTGGATCTGTCACGTATTTGCTATTGACCTTACTTAAATAGCTCTTCATGTCCTCAGCCATCAGTTAGATGCAGTAACAGTACCTGATTCAGATTTCATGTCGCGTACTTGACAAATATCAGCTGCCCTCCTGTTGTTGTTGAGGCAACAACTACTACTGCAATTATTATTCCTGCCATTATCATTAGTATTTGGTGTTGTAAAGGAATCTGTCACACATTAGGTCTATTCTGGCGGCTCCAAATGAATCAATAGGATTTTTTTTAATTCTATCTTTGTACGTGGCAGTGTGCCAGGCGACGCCTGAGAAAGAGAAGAAATGTGAACTCTGTCTCCCACCATCAGTGGACTGAGCATGTAGCTGGTGAAATCACGATAAATGCTCCCAAATGGCTTTGGAAAAGGAAATTGAAGCCGAGATAGAATTTAAACGGGTTGTTCCAAGTCTCAGAGCAACAAGCAGCTGACCCAACACCAGAGTTCAGTCACGAAACTGGAACACGGAGCTCAGTCTTCTATGCCCTGCGCACGCCCTGACTGTCCCATATTCCCCATGGGAAAGAGTGTCACTGCCAGCCGGGGTCACAGTTATGACAGACACCAAGAAAGAAACCAAGCTGGAGAGCGTTGTCCTCGGAAGCCCTAGACTTCCACCAGTTCAACCCACGGTTTCTTCACAGCCACAGTCCCTGAACTACAGCGATCAGCAATGGCTCTCACAGAGAACAGTCCAGGGACCATCTCTCTGGGGGGTTTTTGGTTTCTTTTCCAGAGACAATGTCTCTTCCTTACTGACAAGCACAGGTAAGGCTGAGGAAGATGTCACTAGCACAGAGAGATCTTAAATGTGTCCACAGTAGGAACACCCCCCATTGCCATATTAAAGTGCTTGCTGCAATACGCCTTTGATACAGAGGGTGGGTGAGACGTGGCTTGCGAGGTTAAATAAAGGTAAAGGTTTCAGTTTCCATGCATACCAAAGATGCCACTGCAGAGAGTCATGACTTTGTAGAGAATGAACTGGTAGAGGAAGCAGTCACTGTACTGTAATTTCTGTGTTATATTCGTGCATTCCACACCCTAACTCCTGCCTGTAAACACTAAGGAAATCATAAGCACAGTTAATGACTTATTCTATGTAGGTCCTGCATTTCCTAAAGGACATTCCCCAAGGCAATTGTTCAAAGGGAATTTGGAATTTTCCATCAGAAATCTTTCTGGTCCGTAATAATGAGGTATCACATGACATGCATTCCTGTTTTTTTTTTTTTAATGTATCTTGCACTTTCCATTTTATGGGAAAGGCTGTTTCTACAGGACCTGAACTTCAGTGTGAGACATGCAGTGTAATCCTAGGAGGTTAGTAGGAGATCTTCTGGTGGAATGCATTTGATCTATAATATTGCCTGGCCAAAAGACATCCGTAGCCAGATCTCGGGAGCAAGACCAGGGCCTGCTCAGCATCAGGACAAGCCAGAACTCAGAGCACGCTGTCCCTTCCCACTTGCTTCATGCAGAATAAATCATACATCCCAACCACAGTTAGGACCACAGTTTGTCAACTATATCTGTTTCCTTCTAGGCAAAACTCACAGTTGAATGTGATAAATAACAGACAATATGACATATTTTAAACATCCAGGAAATTTTACAGTTTCTCCAAGAGAGTAGATTTTGTAGTTGACTTCCATTTGTAAACTTAGGTTGAAATATTTGTCTTTGCCCACTAAGCATCCCAGCTTATCGGTTGATATGGAGCAGCTTAGAGGAAGCCTTGAACAATTGGGTCTCTACTTAAAAGTGTCTATTTGCTTCAGAAATGCCTTTCATATTAATGTTTTAACAATTGAAAAGCTAAAACCTTCTCTCGTAATAGATCCTTTGAATATATCCCACAGATATCCTAGAGTTCTTTTTCTTCCATTCTGAAATATTTCCGTTGTAATTGTCAAGGACCCCGTACAATGAAAAAGACAGTCCAGGCATGGAACTCTTTCTGAGTTATTCTAATAATGAAGCAAATGTGTTCCACAGTAGAAAGGAGAAGAAAAATTATGTTGATGCATAAAATAATTTGTTGTTAGGGGAATGTTATTTTTTTTTCCTGCTGACCCTGTAGAATCATCAGTTTATGTATATGGCCAGATAGTATAAAAAGCAGATAGCTTTTACCTGGGATGAATTTCATTTGCTTTTCCTTAGGTTCTATGTAAATGAAATGGGAATAATGATAATAGCATTAAGATTTATGGGTTATGGATTATGATGAGAATATGTTAACAAAGTGATTATAATCAATAAGTTGTGATATACTTTAACTGATTTATGGGTTATGATGAGAATTAAATATATTAACAAAGTGATTATAATCAATAATAAGTTGTGCTATACTTTAGAACAGTGGAGCTGGAATATTCCTAATACAAACAGATGATAAATACCTGTGATGATAGATACCCAGTTACCCCGATTTGATTAACACACATTGCATGCTTGAATAAGATAGCAAACACACCTGTTAGATATACATGACCAGTGTGTACCCCAAATAATTATAATTTAAAATTTTTAAAAATATTTAAATTTTTATGTTAAAACAAAACTTCCAAAAATATGTTAAAGGGTACCAAAGAATTCAATGAATATGAGATTTACTCTTAGTGGTTGTAATACTAATTGTTTCTTTCAAAAATCTGAACTTAACATCGGTTCTGTTTTCCTCCTAAGCTGTATAGCTCTGAGTGTCTTAGTCACATTGCGGTGAAATGTTTGCACTTCCTCTGGGGTCAACCTCCTCCAGCAAGATAGGTCCGGGCCATGGTTTCTAATTAAAACCCACCCTTTTGCTCTATCAGGTACATTGTCACTATATTTCGTACCTTTATATAGATAGGGTGTCTAAATATGTGTACACATTTTAAGAGATGTTACCTATGACTCCTTCTCAAAGTTGAGTTCGTGGCACTCCATGGGTCAAGTGTACTTAGACATGCGAGGCACATCCATTGTACCCGCCATTGCATACTTTTTGGGAATTATCCATTTTGCTTCAACTAGGATCTTTTAAAATGTATATACACATTTTTGCACCCCAGTTGTAATAGCATGCTTGCTTGGTATGTGATCTGCTAAAAGGCCGTTGTCTGAACAAAAATACTTGCTTCCTTTACTAGAGATATGTTTTCATCAGGTAAGAAAAATTAAGTGCATGATATTTTCTGCTAAAAGATTACATATATATATATGTGTGTGTATATATATGTACTCTTTCAAAGATATATATACATGTACATATATATGTTTTTTAAAAAATGCTTTAAAGAAAACAATAGCATTCAAAATCTTTTCAAAATATAAGAAACAATGAACCTGAGACTAAGCCAGATTGGGGTCTGCCTGTTAGCCCTGTGCATGTTCAGATTGGGGTCTCCGTGTTATCCACCTGTGCATGTTCAGATTGGGGTCTGCGTGTTATCCACCTGTGCATGTTCAGATTGGGTTCTGCATGTTATCCCCCTTTGTATGTTCAGATTGGGGTCTGTGCATTATCCAGCTGTACATGTTCTAAGCAGGTTGAATTGATTGGAGATGGAGTCAGGGTGCCATCAGGAAATGGACATACTCCAAACAGGGTGATCAGGGAGAGTTTGATCATAGGTCGATTCAGAACCCATGGGTAGGGTTCAGGACCCCAACAGGTGATGATACAAGAGCAAGTTTCGGTTACCCCGTTTCAAAGTGAAGAAGCAAAGGCAGGAACAGCACTGGGAGCCCAGACAGACTGATGCCTGTAGACGTCTGCAGGACCTGCCAGCCGCCACCAGCCTGCTCCTGCGCCCAGGGGAAACTGAGGCAATCAATGCCCCATGCCCTCTTCCTCCACTCTGCACACCCTGGCAGGGCTTCTCACCAGCCAAATCAAAACAGACCCAGAATCCAAAGACATTTAGGTGATCCCGCTGCACAGCCAGCTTCCGCAGAAGTCACAAGTCACTCGAAGGGGAAAAGGAAGGAAAAGAGGGCCTCCTGGTGCAAATATCCTGTGAGGTCATTTTCGTTTCATTTTTGTAAACTTTCTACAGCTTTCTAAGAATTCCTACCAAATCAGAGGGCCAGCTTGTTTGCATCAAAATTGACAGAAAAAGGAAACTAGTTACTTTTTGTAGGTAGAGGATTTGGGTTGATTGATATTAAAGAGAATTTCTGTTAAGCTGGACTCTTGCCCCACTACCTGGAAGACACTTTGTGTCTTTTGACTGAGAAGGAATATATCCTCACTTGTTCAATTGTTCCTCCTTTAAAACAGCAGTCTCCTAACTCTTTTGGCTATAAACTGCCAAATAAAATAATTGAGCATGGCTCTCCCAATATACGTGCACTTAATAAATACATACACATATGTATAAATGTCTTCCATTCTAATATACATGCATTACAAAATATATAAAAATAGAAGCTAGAAGTAGATGAGACAAAACAATATCAGCAGAGTGTAACATTTTCTTCCCACACTACAGCGCCCGTCTTACCCATTTCTCTCACCTGGAGTCACCTTCACTCTTGAGAACCCCTTAAGGGAAGCGTGTGAGTCCTTGTTCAATCCAAAAACCATTTCAGCCACAGCACCACTTTGCTCATTAAATATTTTAGTGGCCAGGGCTCTTAAGAGAAAAATAGATACACTAAAATTAGGTGTATTTCTAAACCAGTGATTTTCAACTAGAGTGCTTGGAGAGGATTTTAGGTGTGCTGCGAAAATGTTTAAAGATCGTTAATTATTTTCAAAGATGTTCAAAGCACAGTAAGGATATTCTTTTCAATTTACTCATTTTTAAATCAACGTCATTTAAATGTGCTGTGGAAGTTTCACTATAGGTTCAAGTGTGCTGTGAGATTAAAAAAGAATTAAAAGAATTAAAAACTCTGGTGTAAATGTTGAAAAGGTGCTGAGCCAGTAAGTGGCAGCTGGGGACGTGGTAAGCCACTGCAGAGTGTAGCGGGCACTCGCTTCCTGCTGGCCCTGTGGAAGACGTCTCAGCTCCGTTTTTCAAAATAGGAAACTGAGTCACAGACTGTTTTAGTAGCCAGTTCCAGAGGGCTTTCCTTTGTCCTAAAACCCAAGTTTCCCAGGCTCTGTCTGAAAACTCGCTTTCAAGCTTACAAGTCTTTCTGCTTAGTTGTTCTTAGCAGTTTCCTATGGAAGAAATTTAAGGAGTCAGCATTTGTGCCCCAGAATGGTCTCCCTGGGAAAGCTGTGTCAGGGTACCTAAAAGGAATGATTTGCTCAGAGAATGTCAGCTCAATGCCTGGGGTATACTCAGCCTCTTTGTTTCTGCTTTTGCTGTAGGAGCGGAGAGAGACTGCAGCACTGCGGGCCTCTGAACCCTCTGAGCCACGGGCTGAGATTATCATTGCTTTTTCCCCTAACACCTGATGGGAGGGCCAGGCATATTGACTCCCTGAAAAATGGACCAACGAATAAACGTTTCCTCCCCCGAAACATAAGCTTGTGTGTCTTCAAGGCAGCAACAAACTCAGAAATCAGAATAAGGGAATTGCCTCCATTTTCTGAAAATGCATGCAGTTTTAAAAAGAGAACATGATCTCTAAAGATCATGAAAACGACTTCGAGAGGATCCCCTATAGTTAATTCAACAAAGGAAAGGAATTTTGGCCAGAAAGTCCACCTATTCACGGCTTTCAGCAGTTAACAAGGTACAGTTCAATTCCATTCTGCCCCCAACGCTTTCTCATTAAGCTTGGCTCAGATTCAGGCCCCGAGCCCCTCCCACTGTCCCTGAATGGTCCCCATGTTTCACTTCACTAAAGAAGAGATTAATTCGTAGAAAGGCTTCAGCACATTCCTGGGCTGCTGAAGTGCACTTCTTTTCATAGAACGGGCTTTTGATTTTGCGCTTTAAATCAAAGGCAGAGAGCAAAAATTCCAAGTATGTATGAGCTTCCGACCTTTAAAAACACAGGATTGTTCCGATGGAATTTGACACAGAAGTGCTCTGCTCTACTGCCCGCGTTAGTTTGATTCTTCCCCAAGATACACCCTTTCTTCTTTCTGCTAAATATCAGCTTCTCAATCAAGCTACTGCTTGGCAAAGCATTAAAGATAAGTGAAGAGTTCATCATTAGTAATTTGTTCGTATTGACATTTTCTGGAATTCATTCCATCGGGGAAGACAGTGGCTCCAGTCAGGAAAATCCGTTGGGCTGCAGATATATTAATGCACTATTTTCTGCACAGTGGGAGATAATGTGTTTGTGTGGGCACTGAGGCAGCGTGAGCAAAATCCAGGGTGTTTGGAAAAATCATCTTATGAGATCTGCACAGTCCTCTGAGATACAGATTTCTGAGTTGGAGATGGAGAGGCAAGAAAGGAAAACATCAAGTACTTACAGTCGTACCTTGAGAGGTTTTTGTTGTTGTTGTTGTTTGCTTTTGTTTTTTTTGTTTTTGGCCAGGGCTGGGTTTGAACCTGTCACCTCTGGCATATGGGGCCAATGCTCTATTTGAGCCACAGGCACCGGCCCAGAGTTTGTTTTAAACCATCCTTGAATCCCCTTCATTCTACTATTTTTATTTTTTGACTTATTGATACAGTTGTATTTAAAGTCTGTGTGAGTGCAGTCACAGAAGAGGACAGGCCCTACCTCTTATGGGACAGGCATGTTGCCTTGAGGTTGTTCAGAGTGTCTGTTAAATAAAACTCCAGGTCATCCATCTCCCTCGGTCTGACTCTGTATTCGTTCTCTCTCCTTCTCTCTCTCTTTTCCCTCTTGATTAATGATTTAAGAATGGAAAATAACTGAGACAGGTTAGATACTCAAGGCAATGATTGTTCCAGTTACAGAATCACTCTGCCCCTCAATAGTCAACAGATGATTTGAGGGGAAAATCGGGTCACCATGGTTGTGCAGAACTTCTGCTTGTTCAGAATGTATTTAATCAATAAATTGTATTTGGGAGACACTCTTGACATTTCCAAAATACTTTTTTTTTTCAACCTATTTTCAAACCTTTTGATTGCAGGAGAAGAAGTGCTCTGAGTTCTGGATAGTTACGGAAGAAAACTGATCACTCAGATGGGCAAATTTAGTTAGCTTGAATCATATAAATATAATGGGAGAAGGATGACCCTCTGCAGTAGCTCAGATCAGTTGACCACAGATGCCATCCCTTTGCCATCATCCTGATGCCACAGTATCTTTCGTTGGTTTGGTATCAAGTGCTCTGGATAGCACCAAAACGGCAAACCGTGCATATCGCAAATAGGAGGTGTCAACCAACAGCTTCTGAGTCTACCCTCTCTCATTCCCTCTTTAGTTATGGAAGAGACAGAGTCCCATCCCCTCTGCATTCTCCTAGCCCTTGGGTTGAACCAAGAGATTGAAGAAAAAACAGACCCTGAGCTTAGGTGTGGCTGGTAGAGGGGATGGACCCTGCTTCAGCCAGAGTAGGGTGGCCACGGATGACAGTGAAGGTGCCAGGACTGACCACATAGTCCCGTAGAGCAGTTCACAGTATGCTCCAGGCCATGCCCTTTGGCCCCAATACTTCAACATAAAGGTGACTTAGTTTCAGGAAAACTGTGGGACAGTATCGAGAAATCATCCTCCTGAATGGGATGGAGCTGAGAGACCAAAGAACGATTCGGTTGAGTCCAGATTGGCAACTTATATGAGTTTATGAGAGCTGGCTTAAAAATCGTTTATTCAGATGTCTTTCGAAAAGGAACACATTAGTTTACATTCCCACCAGCAGTGTAGGAGTGTTCCCTTTTCTCCACATCCACGCCAGCATCTCTGGTTTGGGGATTTTGTGATATGGGCTAATCTCACTGGAGTCAGATGATATCTCAAAGTAGTTTTGATCTGCATTTCTCTGATGATTAAGGATGGTGAGTATTTTTTCGTATATCTGTAGGCCGTGCGCCGATCTTCTTCAGAGAAATTTCTCTTCAAGTCCCTTGCCCACCATGAGATGGGATCACTCGTTTTCTTCTTGCTAATACGTTTAAGTTCTCTATGGATTCTGGTTATTAAACCTTTGTCAGAGACATAACCTGCGAAAATCTTCTCCCATTCTGATGGCTGTCTCCATCTACAACATTCATAGCTACAGAAGAGAAGTTCTGCCTGACTTCAAAGAACAATCTAACTCTTTTCAGGGGCTAATGCAGCTGGTGGCTTTAAGTTGAAACCAATTCTCATTTACCACTCTGAAAACCCTAGAGTCCTTAAGAATTGGCTAAATCTACTTTGCTCATGCTCTAGAAATGGAACAACAAAGCCTGGACTAGAGCACATCAGTTTAAAGCAAAGTTAACTGAATACTTAAAGCCTACTGTTGAAACCTACAGCTCAGAAAAAAAAAAAAAAATCTGTTCAAATGATTAACGTTTATTGACAATGTACCTGGTCAACCCAGGATCTCTGATGAAGAGGTACAAGGAGATTAATATCCATTCTGCAGCTCATGGGTCAATGAGTACTTTCAACTTTTAATTTTTAATATTTAAGAAATATAGTTTGTAATTCTTTTGCCATCATAGGTAGTGGTGCCTCAATGGATATAGGCAGAGTACATTGAAAACCTTCTGGAAAGAATTCGCCATTCTAGATGCCATTATGAATATTTATGATTTGGGGAGGGTGTAAAAACGTCAGCATTCCAACTATAGTTTGGAAGAAGTTGATGCTAACCCTCATGGATAAGCTTGAGAGATTCAAGAGTTCAGTGGGCACAAGCCAGTGTAGATGTGGTAGAAATAGCACCATAGCAAGATAACTAGAATTAGAGTTGGAGCCTGAAGATGTGACTAATTTGCTACAATTTCATGATAAAACTCGAGCAAGAGAGAGGAGTTTTGTTTGTTTGTTTTTGAGCAATAAGCAAAGAAAGTGGTTTCTTTTTTTTTTTCAGCGTAACACAGAGGGATTTTATTTAAGAATAAATAGAATGTTTAGAGCACTTCCAAAGAGACGTAAAAGTAAGTTCCTCTCATGAAGGTAAAGGGGTGAGAGAGACGGATAAAGTGGTTTCTGGAGAAGGAATCTTCTCCTACTGAAGAGGCTATGAACATTATTGAAATGACAATGAAGGGTTTTGAATTTACATTAACTTACTTGATAAAGCGGCAGCAGGATTTGGCAGGATTGGGTTTAATTTTAGAAGAACTTCTACTGGGGGTAAAATGATATCAAACAGCATCGCATGCTGCAGGGAAATCTTTTGTGAAAGGAAGAGTCAATCAAAGCCGCAAACTTTGCTGTTGTCTTTTTATGAGGTTGCCATCCCCAACCTTTAGCAACCACACTTTGATCAGTCAGCAGCCTTCAATGTCAAGACAGAACCCCGCACCAGCAGAAAGATGACAACTAGCAGAAGGCTCAGAAGATTGTTATGTTAGCATTTTTGAGCAATAAAGTATTATTTAATTATGGTATACATAAGGGATAATATTTTATTAGACATAAAGCTATTTCACACTTAATAGACTACAGTATAATCTAAACATAACTTTTATGTGCAGTGGGAAACTAAAGTTTTGTGTGATTTATTTTATTGTGATATTCACCTTTTGCGATGGTCTGGACCAAACCGGCAATATCTCTAAGATATGCCCGCCCTACGTAACAATAAAAAGGAATGAACTATTTATGCAAACGAGACCATAAATGAATCTCAAAATAATTGTGCAGAGTGGAAGACGGATAAAAAGTATATGCTATATAATGCGTTTATAAAAAATTCTAGAAAATACAAACCAACGTATACTGACTGAAAGCAGAATAGTGGTTGCCTGAAAACACTGGAAAGGGTAGGAAGGAAATATTATAAGGGGCATAAGAAAACCTTTGGGAGGGATAATTGTTTTTCTAATCTTGGTTAAAGCTGTGATTTCATGGGTGTATATATGTATCAAAACTTAATTGCACACTTCAAATACTTTCAATAAATATACTGCTTATAAAAGCAAAAATTGAAGGAAAGACATGCCCATCAACAGTAAAATACAATTAAATACAGCAATAAAAATGAAAAAAAAGTCTCCAGCTATGTGCAATGTATATTAAACTTTAGAATATACTTAGAGTAAAAATAGCAAATCATAGAAGCATAGGCAATAAAATTATAGTTGTAAAATTTAAAAATACAGAAAATAAATAATGCGTTATTTAGGATCATCTCCAGTTGTTACCAACAATAGAGGAAAAAACCAGGGAGCAGGAACAACACAATTCAGAGCCTTGGTCCTTCTGGGCCCCGGGGATGGGAATGGAGCAGAGGAAAGGCACGCAGACGTCTTGAAACCTAACTGTGAAGTTTTATTTCTTAACGTGGGTAATGGTCCACCTGAGTGTGCCTTGTATTTTTATTCTTTGCATTGTAGAATGTTTTCTAGGCATCTTTTGTTATCTGCCCAGTATTTAATGAAACACGTCATGAAGTCTTGGAACTTAAACACTCAGACTGGTTAAAGAAAGTATGACTGAGCATATACTGTCTAGAAAAGATGCTCTTGAAATGCGAAGATCAGAGAGGTTGAAATTACAAAAAAGGAAAAAAAAAACCATGGAAACAAAAGCATAATAAAACTGGTATGGCTATATTCCTATAAGTCAAAGCAGACTCTAAGACACAGAGTATCATTATTTTTTTAAAAAGGAACATTTTAACAAGTTCAATTAAAAATTATTATTCAAATAATGTGCTTTGGTCAAAATTAAATCCAATTTATTGAAATCAGTCACTATTTTCTTTTCTTTTTTTTTCCTTTTCTTTCCCTCACCCCCTCCCTCCTTCTCTCTCTGTTATTTAGGATATTGCATCCTCATTATCAGTGAAATATGTTTGTATATTCCCTTTATAATAATATATTTTTCCCATTTTAATATCAGGTATATCCAGATGAAGTAGAATGATCTTGAAGTATTCCTTCTTTTTCTATTGTCTATAAGGCTCAGCATGATCTGTTTTTTTTTTAAATTATCTTCTCCTTTTATTTATAAATATTAGTTGTCTATTTTTTGAGACTTTGGAAAAAATAATAAAGGAACATTTTATAGGGATAAAATAGTCAACTCGAGTTATGTGAAAGGAGTAAAATAATTAACTGCAAACCCTGGGACAAACCGATTGAATAAAGGGAGCCCTGGGAAAGATTATGTCCTTTGTTCTCTCTCAAATGGTGACATGGATGGACTCTTGATCTTGTCAACCTCATGGATCCACCATCCAATTCTCAATTGCCTTTCTCCAGACATCCTTTACTTCCTATTCATAAATTTATATCCAATTGCAAAAAAAAAAGCAAAGAAAAGAAGCCCCCCCCAAAGAATATAGAAACAACAACAAAAAAATAGAAAGATGTGGGGTTATTAATAAAGCAATCACTATTATCATTAATAATTCCCAATAATACCGTAACACCTGCCCAAGTCCTAAAGACAAGTTGTTCAGATCCTGAAATTTTTATTTCTACCTCTCTTTGCAACTTATTCTTTTGCTTGGATTTTTTCTTTATCTGATTTTTGTTTGCACTTAAATCAGAAATACAAATATTGAACTTAAAAATAAATTGATACATGGTTGAGCCCATGTGTGATCAAAAAATCGAAATCATTTTTCTTTTCAGACAAAAGTATTAAAATGAATTGCCATCCTGGCTAAGTGGAGACATTACCGTGACATGAGTAATATTCCAAGTTGCTGCAAAAGGCTGCAGTGTGTGCTGATTACTCTATGGTAAGTGTGTCAGAAACAGAGCTTAGGGACAGATTTCATCTTCTAAAATTATTCCCACTCAGGAGGAGAAGCTGGCATCTTGATGATTGTGGAAGAATAAACAAAACAAAATCACTCAGGCAACTGACACAGACTGGGGACCAGGACAAACTACCAACTTTACTGGCCCCTGTCCATCCAGTCTTCCCTCTTAATTTACTTGTTGATTTACACCATAAATGGATTTATCCTCTTCTTTTCCCTGGCTTGCACTTCAGGTGTCCAGCGTTAGAATATGTTTCTTAGTTGCTTCTCTCTTGAGAAGGGGACGCAGATCCATGCAGCCAGGGTTTCGTTAACAGAGGGGTCCTTTTATCTGCAGAAACCTGTTTCTCCAGCTGTTATGACCACAAAATCTGAATGACTAGAGTCCACAGAGAGGTTGGGTAGAGATGGAGATAGTAGCAAAACAATAACATTATTTCTAGTATGAAAAAATGTTTATTGAGGCAATGTGTAACCATTTCCCAAATATTTTCCAACAGTTAAGGGATATGTGTGTGTACATGCATTTATGTGATATCCATACACCACACGTGAAAATCCATCACATCGTTTACTGTTAGCATACACATGTGCTCACATATGGAGACTGAGTTTAGTAATATAAATATTTTCACCATCCATCATTTCAACAAACACTCATTAAATATTTATTGAGCATCTATGATGTATCAGGTCATAAATTAGATACTATGGGAGCCATGAAGATAAATTAGTCAGTGACTCTCTTCTAAGTAGCTTATTACCCAGGACCAGAGATAAACCAAGGACTCAAAATTTTACTTCCAAGCCACAAGAAGACAAATAAAAACTGCCAAGAGAGTCTTAGGAGGGGAGACTAACTCTGCAAATACAAACTACTGGACAGAGACATCATCGAGGAATGTTTTATGGACAAGTATGGACAAGGTACTTTTTTAAAATAGGCCAGACAATCTATTCAGATTTCAATAGGGGCCTCTGGTAAAGACAGCATTTCTCTTAAAGCACACTGCAAGTCCAGAACTGCAGGAATAAGAGAGTGAGGTGCATTGTCAAACATTGGATTTATGTAATTTTTTTTTAAGAGAGTCTCACTTTGTCACCCTCAGTAGAGTGCTGTGGTGTCACAGCTCACAGCAACCTCCAGCTCTTGGGCTTAGGTGATTCTCTTGCCTCAGCCTCCTGAGTAGCTGGGCCCACAGGTGCCTACCACAATGCCCAGCTAAGATTTATGTAATTTTAATATGGTACAAGTTTTCAAAAGGGAGTCTTTAAGCCTGAGTTGCAAGGGTTTAGGACAAATGTAATGGGAAAGGGGGATATTCAAGGAAATTGAGTATGGAGATGACATTCCCTGAGCTTCTCTCCTTACTTCTGTACACCTCAACACCTAGTAAGGCACTATGCACTTGGCAGATGTCCAATAAAAAATAATGTTTACTGCTATTAAGTCTCAGCCTTGTAGTCATATTTGCTCTGAAGCCTTAAGACTCAACAAAGTCTTAAGCCAACGCCTGTTGGCTACACTGGAAAAATTTGTGCAGTATTAAATGTTATCTACTGTGTCTATGTAGATACCCCAGGAAAAAATTAAAACCTAAAATGAGAATTTCTCAGTCAATGGTGTAACTGTAACACTGCATCCTACTGTGCCTAATCCGTATACTCTGCTGAGTCTGATGCCAGCAGAAGCCAAGTGGCTCACTTGCCTGGACGCCTTTTTCAATATAAGGCTGGCTCCAGGAAGCCAGAGGCTGCTTTCCAGTGGGAGAAACCAGACATGGAAACTGCTGTCTAGCACACATGGACCAGGTTACCACAGGGGTTACACCTGTGATTTTTAGAGAAGTGCTGGCACATGACCTCCAGAAATTTCTGGCTGAGAAATTAGGGTATGTACTGCTCCAATATGTTGATGATCTCCTCTTATGGTACCCTACCCCAGAGGCCTGCGACCAAGGCACAGACTGTCTTTTATAACCTCTAGAAGTACGTGGCTATAAAGTGTCCAAACAAAAGGCTCAGATTTGCCAGTGGCAAGTACGTTATCTAGGATTTACTATCCAGCAGGGGGAGAGGAATCTAGGCATGGAATGGAAGCAGGTCATTAATCAGCTCCCCGGCCCCACAAGCCAAAAGCAGGTTTGGAAATTCTTAGGTGCGGTTGGCTTTTGTCGTTTTTGGATCCCCAACTTTGCTGTCTTGGCTAAGCCCTTGTATGAGGCAACTAAAGGAGAGGAAGTAGAGATCTTAGAATGGGGAGGAGAACAGGAACATGCTTTCTCCCAGCTAAAGATGAGGCTGATAAATGCACCTGAATTGAGGCTACCAGACTTGGCCACACCCTTCACTCTGTATATCTCAGAGAGAGGAAAGATGTTGGTGTGTTAACACAACTGGTTGAGTCCTGGCCAGGGCCTGTAGCTTACCTCTCTAAACAGTTAGATGGAGTGGCAAAAGGATTGTCACCATGCTTGCAGGTTCTAGCCGCTACTGCTCTCCTTGTGCAAGAAGCTGATAAACTCACTCTAAGGCAGAATCTCAGAGTGTAAGTACCCCAATCTGTGGTCACTTTAATGGACACTAAGGGATATTTTTGGCTCTCTAATGCAAGAACACCATGAATCCAGCCATGTTCCTTCCAGTCAATGGAAGAGAGACTGAGCATGACTGTACTGAACTTATGGATAATGTGTATTCTAGCAGACCTGACTTACATGACCAGCCTTGGACAAATGCAAACTAGAACTTCTATGTAGACTGAAGCAGTTACATGATGGCTCAAAGTGAGCGGTGGGCTGGGTATGCAATAGTAACCTTAATGAAGACTGTAGAGGCTACTAAGCTCCTACCCCAAGGAACATCAGCTTAGAAGGCTGAGTTAATTGAGTTCACTTGCGCCTTAGAACTAAGTCAAGGGAAAAATATGAATGCTTTTCTAACTCTTCAAGTACGCAGGGCATTGTACAAGGAGAAGGAATTATTAAATTCTGGGGGAAAAGACATTAAATATCAGCAGGAGTTACTTCAGTTGCTAGCAGCAGTATGGAAACCCCAGAAGGACATCAAGAAGATGCTTCCACCATCATTAAAGGGAACACTAAGGACAGTGGTGTCACGAATGGGTCCCCTCATCCCATGGGTTCTGGAACTCTCAACTATCTACTCCTGGGAAGAAAAGGAATAGTTGGCAGTGGAGAGGAGCCAGGAAATGGAGGGAAAATGAATTAAGATGGCAGGTGAACAAGTAGCAGTCCCCCAGCTTCTAGAAGTCACCATGGTGACAGGAGTATTTGATGAAGTTGCTGGACTGGGACTTCTACATCTCCCACCTGGCAACTCTGGCCAAAATTGTCAGTCTATGGTTGCAGTTGAACTGCAACCAGTTCAACTTGTGCCAAGGACTGATGGTGCCCCCCAGGAATCCAGTTGCATGGAGCAATGCCCTTCAAGGACTTCCAGGTAGACTTTACTGAAATGCCCAGGTTTACAGGAAACAAGTACTGGCTGGTGATGATCTATCAGACTTGGAATAGGCAAAAGACTACCCCACCAGGATAAAAAGGACTCCTAAAGTAGTAAAAGTGTTGCCCAGGGAAATTGTCCCATGGTTTAGGTTGCCACTCTGGCTTAAATTTGACAATGGGCTAGCATTCATAATAGAAATAGTGCAAATAATAAGCTAAAGCTTTAAATATTACCTGAAAATTGTATGTAACTTATAGGCCTCAAAGCTTAGACAGGGTAAAATGCATAAACAGAACCATAGAAACAGGAATTGGTAAACTCTGCCAGGAAACAAAGCTTAATTGGATGCCAGCCTTGCCACTGGTGTTGTTCAAAGAGACCTCTGTCAATCCTCCGCAATTTAGCAGGGACTCCTAAAAGAATGAGGAAAGACTTAACTGAATAGACAAAACCCTAAAATCTCCACTTGGGTAATTAACCGTGTTCTGTTTAGTCTTTTGTGTCTGTACATCCGTTCTCTCTGGAGGATCGAGGGGACCAAGTCTAGGTCCAGAATCAGAACTGGTTCCCTCTCAAACCAAGGTAGAAAGAACTTTACACCATCATCCTGACCGCACACACGGCAGTGAAGGTGGAAGGAATCCCCACCTGGAGTCATCACAGCTGGCTGAATAGAGCTTCACTGCCCCTTGGGAAGTAAAGGTAATTTTTAAAATGGTCAACATGCTCTGCTCTAGCCACATACTGGGAGCTGGCTGGTCAACGCATTGCTGAAGCCTGAGGAAACTCCTTGAGAGACTTGTCTTGATTAGACTTTGGACTTTGGGAAAAGTGGGGGAAGAATGTCACATAGGGGAAAGTAAAAACTTGTGTATATATTAGCCCACCACCACTGTACTATTAAGGCCTGAGTAGAGAACCCAAGAAGAGTCACAGTCCCTAAAATCTCAGTGCTGAAAAGTAATTAATATTGGCACCTGCAGAAGCAAGCTGATATTGAGATTCCAAGTTAAAATATATTGGAGTCTCAAAAGGGGGGAATGAGAGAGGATACCTGAGAAGGGCGAGGTCTAGGAGAACAGGTCTTCTCAAGGAGCCCACAAGGATATATGTGCAGGGTCCTCTCCATGGTGTCTCAGCTCTTGGGAATTTGTAAACTTAACTTCCTAGAACTTGGAAATTTCCAAGTTCTGTGAAATCCTGTAGTTCTGTAGGGGCTTGGAATAGCATCTCCTGCTTGATTCAAACTGGCCAATGAGAAGGGTACCTGTGGGATGGAACTTTTTGACTGTCAATAAAAAGGGAAAGACCAAGTTAGTTGGGGAGCACAGCCATTTGGAATTCTATGCTGTAAGCTCCCAGCTGGTAAATAAAGCCCTTCCTCTTCTAAAATAAATAAATAAATAAATAAATAAATAAATAAATAAATAAAGTCTATTGCTTATATTTATTGAGCACTTATAATATGCCTGACCCTGTTCTAGATATTTCACGTGTAGAAGTTTATTTAATCCTTACTGCAACACTATGAGGCTTTTGACATAATAATCTCTGTTTTATAGATAAAGTAACTAAGATGCAGCACAAGTTAAAAACTTAACCAAGGTCACACAGCTTGTAGATAACAGACATAGGCCAAAGTCTCAACCAGCTTTCCCTCCGACTTTTCAGCAAACAAATATCTATTAAGTAAATAAAGACACCTTAACACCATGAAGAACAAATACAATCTTTCATCACATGATTAAATGGCAGAAGAAAGAAAACACAGTCCACTGGACTAACTTACAGGCTTAGATGTTACACGTTCGAGGACAGAACAAAGAAACTGTTGGTTTGGGTCAGATTTCTGCTATCATCAGGAGAATGTGGTTTGTGGTTATTTTGTTTTGTCTCTGAATCCTCCAAGATGTGCAAAGATAACTCCCAGATGCTACTGGGAAAGACACGGACGAATCTGCAAACAGTCCTTGTGTAGAAAGGAAAGTAACACAGAAGCCCTGAGGTCTTCAGGATATGGGAAATTGTCTCCTGCCCTTCATGCAGAATCAGAGCGTTTTCTTTCACTGGGATAATAAAATTATTCTGCCATTCGTTGAGAAGTGGGAGGGAGAGGAGTGGGCTATACAGTGATTTGAGGTTGGTCTACACAAGTCGGAAAGGGAAAGCAATTATCTGCTCTTCCTACATATAAAGACAGCTTCGTTGGAATATGTTAAGTTCCAAAGTCTTAAACTAATTTTTCTCTTCCCAAATGTTATACATTGCTTACATCTTCCTAGGAATACAAGACCTTAGGGTTTCTGAAAAGGGGCATCAATCCAGTAATGTCTTCTTAAAATGCTTACTGAGTGCTTATTACAAACTGTTCAGGGTCATTGTGTGGGGAATTAGAAGACCATGAGACTGTGAAGCCACATGGTACAGGCCAAAGTGGGCAAACTTTGATACCAGGTAAAACCCGCTTCCAGTCTTTAGGAGTTGAGGGGCCATGGGCAAAGCATCTCTAACTTGGAGATAATAGCATCCAGAGCATAGGGTGGTGGTAGGGTGGTGAGATAAATGAAAAGTTTTGTAGAAAGTGAATATTCAGTGAATTTTTGTGTGTGTGTTTCTACACATCAGTCAAAGTATTTCAAGTTAAGCTATTGCTGAAGGTTTGTTTCTTCCACATTTTCTCAGATTACAAAGCCAAGTTATCAGAATTTAATATAATTTTATCTAGGCTCATCTGTGACAGATTCATCAGCAGAATGAATGATCGGTTCTCAACTTTTAACAGAGTGAGGAGAGATGAAGCAAAGCGAACCTTTCCCAACTCTTGCTGCCTCTATTTCTGGGTCCATAGGAACAAAGAGAAAAGTCTAAAAATGTAAGTGTAAGCACAAGAAAGTCTTCAGGGAAGCAGCAATGTAGAGCTTTAAACATCGACTCAAATTGGATTCTCCTCTGTGGAAGCACCATAGAGGGATACCACAGTTCTAGTTACGTGTTCCATTAGAGAGTGTTCATGTCTTAGTTTCCTATTGCCGCTGGAACAAAGCACCACAGTATAGTGGCTTGAATATTACAAATTTGGTTTTGTACGGCTATGGTTGGGTACAGGAAAGGGTATGGTCCGGCTCTAGTATAGATGTGCCCCTTGTCTTTTCCAGCTTCTAGAGTTTGTTCACTTTGACTCATGACCAGCAATTACATCATCATGCTGACCTTTGCTTTTGTCACCAAATCTTTTTCTTAGACCCTTCTGCTTCCTTCCTTACTTTATAAGGAAACTTGTGATTACAATGAGTCCACTTAGCTAGTCCAGGATGATCTTATCTCAAGATTCTTAATGTGATCACATGTGCAAAGTACAAGACCTACTTTTCTGTGTAAGCTTAACATACTCACAGGTTAAAGGGATTAATTAGTTTTCCACAGTAATAATTCACAAAGATCTGTTAAACAAACAGAAAAATGGACATCTTTGAAGGCTACTATCCCACTTCCCATATTTTGGGGCGTTTTTTGTTTTTATTTTTTATTTTTTGCAGTCTTTGGCTGGGGCTGGGTTTGAACCCACCACCTCCAGCATATGAGGTCGGAGCCCTGCTCCTTTGAGCCACAGGCACCATCCTTATGTTTTCTTTTGTTTTCTAACCTTTAAAATCCCTCCTCCCCTGACCAGCGTTGTCACTGGCATGGAGAGATATCATAGCCTTTGAAATAACTTTAACCACAGGCAAAGTTCCCTCCCTAGCAAGGGAAGTATCCTGAGAATGCCCCAAAGTGGAATAGGATTGGTCCAGGCATATATTTCTCCAGAGCTTTCTCCTTTTGTAACTCAGCTGGGTAACACTTCACATGAGCCAATCCCAGTTCAGGTAAACACACTACACATTTTGAATTGTTCAGTTGGAGAATGTAGCCACCCCAAAGGACAGAGAGAGTTGTGACCTGCCGTCCCTCCAGAAGATTGGCCGTGTGTTCAACCCTTGGGCTTATTGCATATGGGTTGCCTAATAAACCAGAATGCTTATGGTTCCTTCAGACATATTCCTATAACCACGGCCAAAGAAAAATCGTGCTGAAGAAAAGGCTTTTATTATCTTTTATTTTACTTTCTAAAATCTAATTCAGAGCATGAGGAGAAATGCATGCACAGAGCCAAATTTCATGTTCATTAATGTAATTGGACATTAGTGCCATAGCCACGTCCTCCCACTCAGCAGCGAAAATGACCCTCTTCCTGTATTATCATCAATAACGGCCCGGTGATGGCCTGGCTGAGACTGACCAGACTGGAACTGAGCGCTTAGTCCCTTGGGCAACAGGGTGATTTTTATTTACAGTGACAAGTTGATCTTTACACTTGTTTCTCTTTGGACTGGACACACACAGCTCTATCTATAAGCCAAAATACGGCCAGGTCGGCTCTTTCTGCTCCGCACTTTACTTAACTGACGAGGTGTCAGCATTAATTTCTCGACTGTTGGAAAGTTTCATCTCTCTTGCCCTAGGGATGTTTTCTTGACCTCTCCAATACTGTGATTGGAAGCGGTTTGGTCTTTTCTCATAAGCTCCAAACATTTTCTTTCTTTTCCATTGCAATTATTATCTCCCGTGACATTTACAAGGGCAAGTTCTGCTATAGCCAGAGTTATAAACATAGAAGAAGCCTTGGCGACCCAGAATTCTTTTCTGCTTGAACATGTCTGTTAATAAATTTAGGGGCTTTCAGCATGAATTTGTGATTTGAGCCCTTCAAATAAGCGCCCAGCTTCAAAAGCAGCTTTTGTCAGTAGGACTCTTCAAGAATATGTTTGAAAACATTATAGGCAAACATAATGATGTAAATAAAACATTCCATTGTTCAACTCTACAATTCTTTTTTATTTTATATTCGTTTTCTTCTTAATTTTAAGTGAGTGAGATTCACACGGTGACGGGATACAGATTTTTACCAGGATTGGTTTTGAAACTCAGGGTGATGGTGAAAATAGCCCTGGGCTAGAAGTGGGCTGAACTTGGCCTACCAGTGATGAATTGTATCATCTGTGGCAACTAATTCACTTCTTTAGAATTCCATTTTCCTAACTTACTAGAAAAGGAAAAAAGAAAGAGAGAAAGAAAGAAGGAGGGAGAGGGGAATGGAGGGAAAGGAAGGAAGAGAGAGGAAGGAAGGAAGGAAGGAAGGAAGGAAGGAAGGAAGGAAGGAAGGAAGGAAGGAAGGAAAGAAGGAAAAGTTATTAGCCTAACTCACTCCTAAGGTATCTCCCAGATCTAATATTCTGGTTATAAATAAATAACCACCTGGCATCTTTCAACCTTTATTCATATTTTCTATGGGAGTGTTGTTTGCCTGCAACAGATGAAGAATTAAGCAACAGACTACCCCTTCTGTGTTTAATCCTGCAGACTTCAGGGCTCACATATTTTCACTACCTCATGTAGAAAAGAAAAACAAGCTGGAATCAGCAGGTGCATGCCTTAACCGTGGGGAGATTCATGCTGGGGCCCAGAGGTTTTGACGGAATATAATGAGAGAGCACCCAGTTGGTCTCTGTTTACCAAGGTGCATTCTGCAAGATATAATAGTTTGGGTTAACTGTGAGATGACTTTAATATTGTAAAGATATTTTGATTTCACAAGTCTTGTATTTAAAGCATGAAACTTTGCTGGAAAGCAAGAAAAACACTGTTTATTAAGGACAATATAGCTACCTATTCTCAAATTCTCTTGGCACTGCTTTTTTAGTTTGCTTCTTTTTCTTTCTTTTTTTTTTCCTTTTAGGTTCTCTTAAACTTAAACTCTAAAGAGAGTGTGCGGTTATGAGCATTTGTTCTGGTCCTTGGTGGCTTCTTCTGAGTGTTGTACTTGTTGTGTCTCTCATTCCTCAGGCATTATACAGAGGCTGCCAAAAAAATGTATACAAATTTTAAGAAAGGAAAAAACCATATTAAAATTGTAACTAATTATAACCCTTGATATATACCAACAATGTTTATTATCTCGTATACTATATCTTATAATTGAAGAAGTCAAATATAACTTAAGTATTATAAATGTTAATATGTCTTTTTGGAACTCTCTGTATATTCTGTCCCTTGTGCAAGGCCCGATGAGTTCCTGGTTTTTTATCCACCCAGACCTCAGCCTCCAAGAACTTTATGCTCCCATCAGCAGCAGAAGGACAAGCACCATGCCATGCAACTTAGCTATTTTTAAATCCTACAGCTTTAAGATTTCTTATTCTCTATCAAATTATGAGGGGACTGAGAGCATAAAACATGCTGTACGTTTTCTACTATAGAAATAGTAAGTGATCAATGAGTATTTAAATGGATGGCCCATAACCACTATTATCCTTTTGGACTCACTCAAGTCTCACTGCTCTAGGAAACTTACCCATTTCCCCTTATGCAGACACTTCTTTCTTTGGATCATACATGTGAGGTAAAATCATAGATAAATATTGTCATAAGAATGGGACCTCTGAACCAGCAGGATGAGCAACATCTGGGACCTTGTTAGAAACAACTTCTTGGGACCCATTTCAGTTGTACTGAATCAGAGACTTCAAGTGTGTGATGACTCTTTGTGATTCACTTATTCTTCCAGATAATTTCAATGCACATCAGTGTTTGAGGATCACCATCACAGCCCGGTTTTTAAATCTTAGAAGTTACAGGTGATCTGTCTCCACTAAACTATATATAATACAACTTTGTTACTTACAACCGGAAAATGCAATGAATTAATTTGTGGTTGCATTCATTCACTCATTCACTCATTCATTATGGTGGTAGAAGTTTATTCACAAAAGAATGCAATGTTTTCCACCTAGCCCCTCACAGTATACATAGCTGGCAGCAGCAAAAGCGTTCCAAAAAAAAAAATTCATTGATTGTTATAAATTAAAACAGAACTGTCATCTTACTAGAAGTTAATTTTTGGCCAATTTCATTAACTGCAGCTAAACCACTAGGATTTGAGACTATTCTGTGGGTCACTGTCTGAACACAGAGGTCAACTGATTTAGCTGCATGAGTGGATGTTTCCTCTTCTTTTAATCCCAGGTCTCCTCCAAACTGAGCATCCTAGAAAAAAAGAAGAAAAAACTTTATATGTGTTCACCTATAAAAAAATCCTAATATATGATCAAAGTCTGTTACAAGAGAACATTGAATTATCTGTATGCATCCTAATGGGCACTTGCATGTAGCCTTTAGTACTTTATTGTGTTTATTTATTTGTGCCTTTATTGTTTTTAAGTACAGATGATTGAGTTTCTGCAGTAAATCTTTGCTTATGTACCACTTGGGCCAGTGACCCTGAATAATGAATAATGTTACAAACAAAAAAGGCCCCGAGAATGTGTAGGTTTGGATGTGTATGTGTGTTTGAGCATGGGCAAACATTATTAAGGCAGAGAGTAAAGAGAAAGATTTATTCTCCTAACATACATTGCCAAGATTCCTGAGGGTTAATTACTTCTTTTGAGAAATTAGCCCTGATCTGTCACTGGCTTACTGACAGGCAGTGATTTCCTCTGGTAAACACCTGGAAGCAATTGCCTTCAGCTGCTTACCTGTGATTCAGGTATATATAGGAGCACTCAGGCCATTGGAGTTTTTACTTAAAGTTATGCAAATGCATGGACTGGGTGAAGCACAGAATGCTCAAGAGATCTGAGAAGTTCCTAAGAAAAATCAAGTCAGTAAATCCATACAAAATGTTTAAATACTTATCTACTCACCCCTTGCTAGGCAGACAATGAACATATTCTCCCCTCACTTCTTTGAGAACATAATATCTAAATTGAGCGTTCAGACACAGCAGGTGCAGGAAGGAAGACAGGAAGGAAAGATGGGAGGGAGGGAGGAAGAAAGGAAAAGAGAGCGGGAGGGAGAGAAGGGAAGAAAGGGGGGAAGGGAGAGTAAAGAAAACTTAAAGGAAACAAAAATTAAACAAAAATATGGAAAGGATTATATATAATACAGGAATCCAAAGAAAGAAGTGTTTGCATAAGGTGAAATGGGTAAGTTTCCTAGAGCAGTGAGACTTGAGTGGGTCCAAAAGGAAGAACAGATGGCAGAAAAAAGAGAACGTTTCCTGCCGAACAATGACGATGCTAAGAATTCATTTTGTTCTGATTAGGGCAGAAAATAAGAAGAGCAGATGCAGACCTCTTTTACTGAAAGCATCTGACTACTTAGGTCCTGTCAGTGAACAGACGAATTATATCACCACTTATTCCCAATCTTTCAGCGGCTTCTGATATAGCAGAAAGGACATTTTTACTGCGGGTAAATTAATCCATTCCTTTTTAAAACTAATAGTTTTGTATTGACTTATTTAAGGCATCTATCAATTCCCATGCAAACTGCCAAATCATGTTGTTACATTTAAAAATAGATCAGAGCACTTAAAAATCATCACCCTCTAGACAGGGGCATAGAAAGAAATATGAATGAATGCAGGGCACGGGGACTAAGGTAGCCAGATCTCTTCAATTTTGTGGCATCCAGAAAGGTTACTGGCATTTTATGGATTGGAAACCACACATTGTTTTTTGTTTTTGAGACAGAATCTCACTATGTCACCTTCATAGAGTGCTGTTATGTCACAGCTCACAGCAGCCTCAAACTCTTGGGCTTAAGCGATTGCCTTGCCTCAGCCTCCCAAGTAGCTGGGACTACAGGTGCCTGCCACAACACCTGGCTATTTTGTTGTTGTTCTCATTGTTGTTTTTAGCAGGCCCTGGCTGTGTTCAAACCCACCGGGCCTATATATGTGGCAGCAGCCTAACCACTGAGCTACGGGTGCGGAGTCCCACACATTGTTTTTCACGGGTGACACAATAACTGGCACACAATATATAGGTAATGGGAAAATTGTATTTTTCTGATAACTAATATAGTTAGAAATCACAAATAAGAAGTTAAATTAAGATTGTTTCTCTTCCATAGTTCTAGGATACTCTACTTCAAGAAACTGATGTTTCAGTATTTCTAAGATACTTTGGAATAGTAAATTGGACTTCTGTACCCTTCACTGTAGAATTTTAACCTAAATCCTACAAGTTGGTCCCTAATTATATTTCTTTCCTTTATTCCAATTCATTGTGAAGTTACTCCTTCCTATGACCTGGTAAGTAAGATGGTAAAAAGGTTATAGTTTTAACTTAGTCTCAGTTCTTTAAAAAATGATAATTTATGTTACTTAATAGACAATTTCTAGTATTAAAGAACAAACTTTATTGATCTGATCAATTAACATAAATAGTTAGTAGATGCCTACTCTGACCATCAAGGAATGCTATTTCATGGGATTGGGTGTTGGAAAGAGAGTCCTCCTATGAAACATAATGAAAATAAAAACCTAATAATTTATGAGCTATAAGCTACAAATTATATCATACATTAAAAAATTAAGTGACTATACAAGTGCTTTAACAAGTAAACACCTTTTAAAAGGTTTTGAACATAGCATCTGACTGATACCAACAAAGGTAATAATACATAGAAAAGGCAGCACTTTTCCTGGAATACTAAAAGGGTTCAGAGAAGCCTCATTAAGGAAAATCAACTTAGACTTAAGGAGAACAGCTTTTTAGTAGGCAGAATTGAAAGAGACAAAAACAAAGCAGAAAAAGAAGCATAAGTGAGAGGAAAGATGACCCTTACCGGGTAATACTACAGCCACTAGGAGGATGTGGTTCCCTCAGTTCCAGGAGCTATACTTCAAGTTCTCAAGAGCTATGGTGGCTAGTGGCTGCCATGCTGGACAGAGCAGATACAGACCCTACACTGCCATCATTGTAGAAGGTTAGATTGGACTATAGGAGCTTAGACTCCTGAAAACACTGAGAGAGAGAGAATTGTTAAGAAGAGGGAGAGTTTAACCAGTGGGCTAGGTATCTATTTTCTTATTACAAAGTGAGTACAGAAATAATATAAACTTTGCCACTCACAGCTCTGAAATTCTGTGTCTGTGGCTACATAGAAAGTCAATAGAGCAGCTGGTTTGTGTAGAGGAGAGTGGAAATGGAATTTTAGAAAGAAGAATGGACACGGATTGTTCAGGGTACTCACTCAGCCAGCTTGTATGCATCCTGTAGGTAATAGGGAGCCACCAGAAACTTGGAAGAGAGAATTGATAGTGTTGCTTTCACTTGCACTTTGAAATGTCCCTTTCCTTGATGTAAGTTTTTTTTTCCTATAATTTCTCAGCTATTACTGGGAAACTTTATCTCCCTGCTTTAAACAATGATATGTTCCTAATTTTCCAATGTGTCAGTTGCGTCCTCTGGGAGGTAGATGCTTAGCCTGAGTTAAGAGTACAAATGACTTAGTGAGGGAGTCACACCTGTGAAAGATAAAAAGGGACAAGATGGAATTAAGCAGGAAAAGAGGTCAGATTGTGATGCACCTGTGAGAGAAAATGGTGGTGGAAGCTGAATGGGGCAGAGAGCTTCAGAATGGGACACAAATTTGATAATTCTTAGCCAACCCAAGGGGTGTTCAGAGCAAAGACAACCCATTAGAGGAGGTCCTCAGTGGGAACAAAGAGCCAGGCCCTAGGGCCTATGCTGAGCTCAGCTCCTAGCTCGGTCCTACCTCTGAAGTGAGCAGCCTTGGTTCAAACACAGGTCAATTCTGATGGTGCATGGGTCAAGCATGTTCTGTGCTCTCACTCCTGGCACTAACTGGTCAGTTCTGTCTTGAAGTGGGATCTCGGTGGTAGACCCTCCTGGCTGCCATATGATTTGCAGCTCCGATACTCATCTTTATTTCTCCATTCTTCAACTTCCCATTTGATTTAACTTGGGTTCATAATTCCAGCAGGAGAGCATGAAGTAAGATAGATTGAAAAATAAGCCTGCTCTTAACAAAAAAGTAGATCATAGAAAGAAAGAATCTCATGAAGAGTTCTCTTGCCTGTGCCCCTAAGCCATTTTTGTTAATTTCTAGTGAGACAAAATTGCATACCTGCAATCTTTGTTCTGATCTAGATTGTCATATAAAGAAAAAGTATAGTGGATGTGAAAACGTTTTCCATTTATTATAATTATGTCCTTCCTATTCACATTTGTTTTAATAAATCCTTCCATGTCCAGGAAAACTCCATAGCTTATAAGGATCCATCCCTTCAAATGGGAGCTTTTTAGAGGATGGCAAATGGCTCTTCCACTTGGAAAGGAAAAAGTACTACAAATGCACATTATGCTAGGAATTTCAACCAGGATAATTTAGTACCTTTCGGATTTTGAGGCATTTAGAAAAATACCCCAAGGATAATGGGGTTATTTTATATTTTTTGGTTGACTTCTTTTCCTTAGCATCCATACTTTGAGCCTCATCCACACTGCTGTGTCTATCAATAATTCATTTTTTATTGATATGTAGTATCCTGTTGTATGCATTTACTACAGTTTGCTTGGGAAGCGTTCACCTTTTGAAAGACATTTGTGTTCTTTCCAGGTTTTAATTATTACAAGTAAAAGTGATATGAACATTTGAATAAAAGTCTTTGTATGGAACTCAGTTTCCTTTTCTCCTGGGCAATTGTGAAGGAGCTGAGTGCTGGGTCATGTGGAAGGACTTGCTTAACTTTTCTACAAACTGCAAAACAGTTTCCAAAGAGCTTTTAGCAATTTACCTTCCTAAAAACAGTTCCTCTTTATCCTTCTTTACCAGCACTTGGTATGGTTCTTCCTTTTAATGTGAGCCACTCTAGTAGTTATTTAGTGATGTCTCATTGTGAATTTGATGTGTATTTCCTTAATGATAAATGATGTTGACCACTTTTTCTTATGCTTGATTGCCATCCCTTAATTTTCTTTAAGGAAGTATCTATTTAGGTATTTTGCTTATTTTTAATTTGGTGTTTGTTTTCTTAAAGTTGAATTATCTGTATATTATGGATACAATCTATTTATTAGATAGATCATTTTCAAATATTTTCTCCCAGGCCATGGCTTATCTTTTCATTCTATTATCAGTGTCTTTGAAAATCAGAATGTCATTCTAAAATTCTGCGACATATCTCTGATTACTTTTCATCTTTCCTAGTGCATAAGTCTGATTATTTCACCACATGAGCAAATCCCTTCCAGACACACTTCCCTGTGCTTCTTGCCCTATGAACCTTAAAGGGAGCACTTTATTTTCCTGATTTTTCCTTTTTCTTCTACTTATCTCTCTTACCTTTGCATCTCTAGCTCCCATGATGGTCCAGTGTGTGATAAGGGCTGGGTAGCACAGAAGATGATAAGGGTTGGGTAGCATAGAGGATGGTTGTCTATTTATGTAAGGCATGGCCAAGTCTCTCCATGTGTGGCTTACTGGTGGCTAATGGAAGAGATGCTTATATTGATTATAACTTCATATACATAGGATGATGTCTTTGGTCTTTATCAGACTCAGAACAAGTGTATCCAAAGTAAAAGTAACAAGGAAAGATTAGAAAACACCATGAAATGTGGAGTGATAGGTCAGTCCAAGACAGAATGGGAAAATCCAAAACTTTGACCCTGAGTCAGACAGATAATACTATACACATAGAGATAGAATATTGGGGCTTGTGAAGTCCTAAAAAGGGATGGCCCCCTAAAAGCATTCCGCTTCACAGTTTTGAAGCACTCCCCTGGTGAAAAGAAAACACCTCTCATGGTTTCACATCTGAGGGCAGAATTGAAAAGAGTCGGACAATGAATCTGGTCAGAACCTTTACCATCCCATTTATTCAATCAGCAGGCATTTATTAAGCAAGAACTGTGTCAAGCACTAGGGATATAATGGTGAATAAAACCTAACCCCTAACTATAAATAGCTCACAATCTACTTGAAGGACAAAAATATCTGTCTGAGAAAGTGAAATGAGACTCCCAGATGAGATGACATTGGATAAGGTTTTATGTAACTGGGGCTTGGCCAATCAGATTTTGGCATTTAAGAGGAGGTTTGAAGATTGCCTTCACAGCCAATGGGCTGTGCTGAGATTGTTCCATTCCTGGTGAGTGTTCCATCCTGCTTGTTTTGCTACAGATATGTGCTAAGGGATGAACATTTGGGTCCAATAAATACCCAGCCTCAATTGGAACTGCTCCAAAAAATACCAAACCTTACTTTTTTTTCACAATTTCTTTTATAGCTAGCCCTGGGTCCCCTTAGAAAGGTTAATATCAAGAATGTGAGGGGGTGTCTTTGCATTGACACCATCCACAATATAAGAAAGACAAGGATTGCTGACACATTGGATAGTTATAAGAAATAGGATGAAAATTCAAAATCCTTTGAAGGCAATAGGAGTAACTGGGATCTGGATTTTCTTATTCTTTCTTTTCTTATTCTGTCCTTCTCTGCCATTGGTCTCCTATGCCATTAGGAATACTCTGGATCCACCTCACTGAGAACAGACTCACAAAGATGCATCTGAACTCCAGGATTGGCTAGTGAGATGTTACTGCCTTTCTACTTCATATCCACAGACTTATTTTCTCCAGGAGCCCAGTATACACATAGAAATCACTCAACATTCCCAGAAGGAATTGGGAAACTCCAACCCACCTTCCCTTTGTCAGCCTTGGGTCCTCATGGATTCTGAGAAAACTTTATTCTTGCCCTCCACTCAGGTAAAGTCTCGAACACTCCTGCTGCCCCCTGCCATCTCTTCACTTTGATTTGGGGCCAGGGAACAGATGATATAAGAACGTGTAAAAACAGAGCATGGCACATTAGCATTTCCAGTGTACCACACCGGGAATCTCAGCATTTTCAATATATATTTAAAATAACGGAGCGAGACAAGCTGCTGCCTTCCCTCAAAATTGCCAACGTATGCTCCAAGATCTCCTGCATTTTGCATTGTGTCAGTCTGTGTCAGAGGTTTCAGGAAAGGTAATATAGAAGATGAATGAAAGTCTATCATTGCAGTGCCAAGATGAAAAAGTGACAGCTCATAATGAAAAGAAAAATAGTTTCCATTTTGGGCCTCTGTAAGTAAGAAAGTGACAGAGTCTTGGGAACTGTGAGCCTGAAAAATGGTCCCTTTGACAGACATGCCTGTAAGTGAGAGGGCCCCGGATATAATACCACCTATAATAGAGGGAATAATGATTATTTTAGGCATTGCATGATTTTGAATAAATCCTTGACTACTCCCCAGAAAATGGAGTTGAAAGGAATCTAGGAAGAGTAGTGGGTTAATTTAAGGAATAAATTACCACTTCTTTTTTTTGTCTTTTACGCCTATGTTGGTTAAATTTATTTCTGTCAAAAATGACCAAAAGCCAATAATATTAGTACAAAAAAATTTGCCTCAGCAGTGATAAAAAAAAAAATGTCACTCTAGACTCTTCCTTCAGGGTTTTGTTTCTTTGTGGTGAAATCTTTTAAAATTAAGTTCTAGAGTAGCTATAGGAATTCAGTGCTTGCAAACTAATTGAACTGAACAAAATTCTAGCTTTGCAAACATTGTGAAATACTAATATATTTTTTATTCATTCTCAAATTTCAAGACGTTTGAGATTCTCTGGGGAAACAATTTTCATTTTTCTTTAATAGCTGATATTGTTTGGATTCAGCCTTAGATGTTAACTCATTTGCAGTATTTACAATTACTTACTCTGCATAACTTCTTTATCCATCTTCATAGAAGTATAACCAAAAACACAGTCCGACCTCATTTAATAAATGAGGCTCTTCCTTGCACATTTTTTTTTTCTCTGTGGAGAACACACACTATTACATTGACTTTCTTAAACTAGACTACACAAAATCTATTTAGGAATTGGAGCTCCTACAGTTTCTACTCTCTTGGTTTCAACCACAAGCTAAAGGAAATAAATGATCACTAAGAGAAGTGATTGCTACCCATTGAGAGCTCAAGAGTGTAGCCTGAGGGAGAATGTGAATTTATTTATCACAGAGTCTTTGAGTTGTAAGGGACCATAGTGGTCTCCAGCTGGGCTCTGCTTAGATGGCAGGGAGTTGGGTACCACTCACATGTCCATTCCATTTCAGAGCAGCTCCATCCTGTGAGCATCCTGGTTCTAAGTCAATGCCAATTTTCCTCCAATGGATATTTTTGGGTCCTGTATAGATCCCTGGAAATACAAGGAAAGGACTTACCTTGTTCTACACGACGATCATGCACCAGTTTGTTTCTACCTACCTTGTTCCCATTGGACAACCCTCTTATCAATCTTTTCCCCAAAGGAAAGTTGAGTTATAAAGGACAGTAAGAGGAGACGTGAAGGAAAAAGGGCTAAGCTCATCTCCAACACAGTGACTATGTGCTACAGTCATGTATGCGGAATGACCCCCCAAAGGAGAAAATTGCAGGCTTTGGGAAGACATGGGTTTGCATCTAGCTCAGCCTATTAGAGTGTTTTTTGTGATCACAGGCCTGTCACTTCACTTTCTGAGCTTTATCTATAGAATGGGGACAATTTGACCTGATCCAATTACAGAAATTAAGCAGGTTACATATAAAAAGTTTCAGGAAAATGGTAGATGTTCATTAAATAATAATCCCTGTTTCTATAAGACTGACTTGAATTTTAGTTACCTTGTTTTCTGGATGAATGTAACATAATAAGCACTCTGGAAATATTCAGAGAGATAGGAAGGGAGGAAGACGTGGAGGAAAAGGGCATTTCAATTCCTGTACAATGACAATTGGAGAGACAGAGTGAAGCTGGAGTATATAAACTAACTTCTCGGCTTGCTTTTGTTTTATTTTTAAACACATCATGTTCCTGAGTTACAGCAGGGTTGCGTGCTGGAACACAGTGCCTGAAACTATCACCGGAGTCCACCTCTCCAAAGAATATTCCTGAGGAAAAAAAAAAAGCAAAATAGGAAGCTCATGAATAACTCTGGAGAAAGTACATTTTGGTAAAATCATTCTCAGAAAAATAAAAGCTAAAATTCCGGGTGAGTACAGAGAAGCAGATCCTGATGCTGAGATTTATTAGTCAGGGACAATCTGTCCAACTAAGTGCAGGCAGCTTCCGCTCTCAAAATAAAAAAGCGGAACGGACAAAAGGCAGGAGAAGAGATCGCATTATGCTGGGAACAAAGCAACTCTGAAAAGCTGGGGAACTGAGGGGCCCTGCCTGAGACACCCTCCTTTCCTCAGACTCATTCCCCAAGGACAAACAGTACAAAGAGAACCCACATTTTCTCGGGGTGCTGGGAATAAGGAAAATAATTTCTTCAGTGGAGATTACTGCTGATCAAAGGGGACATCATTATACAAAAGCACTGGGTCACGATTTTGACAAAGAAAAAGGGACAAAAATATTTTTCCAATATTTGGTTTTGCTCCATATTCTCCCATCTGCTACCTGTTTGCTGGCATTTAGCCCAGCGGGTTTAGTCCTCATACCCCTCAGCATGCATTCTGCTTCCCTTGTTTAAAAATGAGAACCACCTTACCACCACAAACGCCACGCACACAGACTCATGCCTGCGCAAATGTGTGCAGTTAACACATGCACAAACTTCTTTCTATTTATCAAAATTCCAAATTACCTGCAAGGTGTGACTCAGCCTTAAGTATCACACACTCACACCCCCACCCCACCACCCCTGCATAAACCTTTCTCAGACTCAGGGAGTTCACAGAACACAGATTGCAAGTCCCACGGAGCTTGGCACTCTTGGGCAAGGTGCTTCCTTTTAAGGAAACAACAATCAAATTGGAGAGGAAATGCGTATTAAACAGAAAGAAAAAGAGAGTGAACACAAATGAGGTTTTTTTTTCAAATGGCTGGTAAGTAATAAAAACACCATAACAAAGAGTTGTGCTGAGAGCGAGATGATGTCAGACCAGGGAGGGGGTTAGGACTTCAACCCAACCTTAAAGCAAGGATCGGCTTAGATGAGCAAGGAGGAGAGGGAAGCAATTTCCTAGGTTTCTACTTGAGCATTCTGCCCACAGACAAGGGAATTTCTCCTTGTTGATTCAATCAAGATAGACTCCATATTTAGCAGCCTTTTAGTATAATGAAGCATACCCGGTGGAGGCTCTCACGACTCTCACAGAATATCCAAAGCCACACGCATTGCTGGCTTAAGTTCCAGCCTTAATCAAATGTGTGGGTTTGTGTTTGTCTGGAATTTTACCTTCCAGATGATGGCTTAAATGGCAAATGGAAAGACCTAAACTTAGCCATTCACAAGCTAACGTGGGAAGCTTTAGCAGATGAGCCGGTTATTAATTCGTCACTTCTCAGATGCACCTCCAACACTTTCTGTCCTATTTGGTGGCACTCAAGTTGGAACACTGCAAAGGACATTGCTTCTTTGTCAGCTGGGCTGTAGGACCTGGGTCCAGTCACAAGGGCCCAACCCCTAAGGTTCTTCTTAGTCACTTTTTCTTCAACTTTAAGGGTCGTAGTTGATTTCTACAGCTGCTACCTCAGCGACCCTCTAGGGTTCTTTTTTATCTGTTAGTAATTAACCAGATTTCACCTAGCTATCAATCTTTCTCTTGAAATGTTCCCTGATTAAATTAGGTGTGGTTTTACTGTCCTGACTGGGCTCTGACTAAGACAGGACTTGCTTTTTCTAAGAGGAGAGAATAAGCACAGAGTTAGTGGTAGAGGGGGAGAGGGGAGATCTTCAGCCAGGTTTAGTACAATGTCCTAACCCCCCGGGGCATTCTATTTACTGTTATGTGCAGTTAACACTTGCACAAACTTCTTTCTATTGTGCTTTTATCGTGCTAATGACACTTGCTATACCATCTATTCACTTGTTTGCCCCCGGCCCTATTCCCAGCCTTTCCCCTTCCCTGCCCTTTAACACAAGGGCTGATTCACATGCTTTTGCCAACCCCTTTTTGCCTAAGTCTAACCAACACTGGGAAATTACAGAGGAAAAAGTGGCGTAAGTCTGGGTGAACCTCCACTACCCAGGCGAGTATCTTGAGCAGCAGCATGGCCTCTTCCCCACAACCCCTGCCCCAGCTGTAGATCTCAGCATAGTTTTAAGTCCTTCCAGCCCTGGCCCTCTTCTTCCTTTGGTCTCTCCATTCCTAGCAATAGTGGCATTTTCCTACGGTTGCTAACATCTGGCCTTGTAGTTTTTTTATCACCTTGTGCGAGAGTTGCCTAAAACAAATCACCGCCACTGAGCTACTAGACAGAAGGTTCTGTTTTTCTACATGGACTCTGGCTGATGTGCCTAGAGAGGTACTGCCCACATCATCTTTACCATTGTATGCATCTGAGTGATCTCTAATGTGATCAAATGTGTTCTATGTCTTATTCAATTTTCCTGGATGGTATCACGGCTTCCTCAGAGGGAATGTCACTTGATTCCTCACGTAGGTTTCCTTTCTTCTTCTTTCTGATACTTTGTAGCAAGGATCATAAACACGAGCCAATAACATGTTCAAAAGGGGGTGATCATGAAACTGTGCACCACCACAGAACACCTCTGCGTGCTCAGAGAAAGGAGGAAGGGGGGAAGAGTCCCCGTTACAGCCGTCTTTTCCCTAACGTGTCTAGGTATTTGAGGCAAATATGTTTCTTCCTCGAAGGGGAAAGAGAACAATAATAGCAACCTGAATTAATTTAGAGTCATTAATGTATGTTTTTCCTTCAGATCAATGGCCCATGAGTTTGAGATAATTCTTATCCCCATTTTATGAATAAGATAACTGAGCCTAAGAGAAGTTAAATAGCTTGTCCAAGATTATGCTCTGGGCCAGTGTGGCAGATGTGGATTTTGATTACAGCTCTATCCAACCTGAAGGCCCAATTGAGGACCAGAAAGAGGAAAATGCCTCTGACTTAAGATTAAGAAAGTCATAGTGATGACCTCAGGGCCCATTACAGGCCATTACAAGGGCCCAGGGAAAGCAAAGATGAGCTCTAAAAAGGAGAGTCCTGAAGGGGAGGGGCAGGGCGAGGAACAAATCCTGACTACTTCTGACCTTTGTCTGGCTGCCGGCAGCAGAGAGAAAGGCACGCTGATAACAATTGCACCAAAAACATTCTGGAGGAGAGAAGTGGCCACATGTAAGAAATGAGCTCGAGCTCCACAATGGCATCCACAAGGCCAAAATGTCTTTTTAGCATATGCCATCCCCCTAATAGGCAGGTAATTGCTTTGGTACCCTGGTGGAGCAGAGCCTTCAGTTTGGGGTACCTTATTAAGATGTTGACAGACCCTGGAGAGTTCAGAGAGGAGCAGGGAGATGATTACAGGGGCTGGAGGGGTTGATTTATGAGGCAAGATGGAAAGACTGGTGCTGTTACCGCTTGGATAAATGATAGCTAAGGGAGGCATAATGATATCTATAAATATTTGTAGGGCGGAAGCAGTGAGAAGAGAAGGGATTCATGTGCTACTGATGGAATACAATACCCTCCGTTTCCCTTTGCTGAACTGCCAGGAAAAACTTTCTGACAGCAGTGTCATCAGAACCACAGAAAAATCAGCCACGGGGGAAAGGGTGAAAGTGACAGGCCAGGATCAGTTAAGACCAAGCTCCAGGAAAAATGACAAAGTGTGTTGAAGGGCATTCTCTGCCCTGACTTAGGGATAGATGGGAGAGGCCCTCCTGGAGACTGGAGCCACTGCAGGGCCCAGAGCTCTTCTCCCCAGCCTTCTCTCGCATCAGTCTCCTGGGCACCAGACAGGTGTATTCACAGTGCCTTTGTTCAAGCGGTCCTCTTTCCTTGGAAACTGCCTACCAATCTAGATCTTTGCATTCTATGTCTCCAGTTAATGAGAGCCTAAGATCCTAAGGGAAGGGTGTACAGGAAAATGCAAGGAGATAATCATGGCCTTGCATGGACAGTTAACTGGAAAGTCAGTCAAGGAAACATGTAAGTTAACACAGGGTGATGAGTGTGCTGACACATCCAAGGCCAGAGTACTCTGCAAATAAGGAGAAGTCCCAGATCCAGGTATGGAGTGATAGTCCCTGAAATGTAACAACGGTAAAGTTCACCTGATCCACAGAAACAGCAATGGTTAGGAAAGCACCCGCCTCCACCGTTGTGTATTCTGGGAAATCAAAGGGCCACCCTTTCCCCTGTGAGGTGGAAAACATTTTTGTGGTCCATTCTTAACACAACTCCCCATACAATTTGCAGATGACTCACTTGTTCAGTTGTGACAAGGCCAAACACGGATCTTACTTCTTTTGCTTGATTCTGCTGAAAAGCCACAAACTGACCCTCCAAACCTTTGTTCTTTGTCTCATGATTCAGTAACTGAGAGGAAAAGTTGTCCCTCAGAAATTAGACATGTTTCTTGTTTGACTCACTTGGGGAGGCTTGTAATGGCAAATGATTCCACCTATAACTTGCCCACTCCTTTGTATAAAAGTCTCAGGCAAAGCTACACTGCCAACACATTCTGATCTTTGGGTGTGGAGGGTTGCCCCTATTGTAACAGCCCAAATAAAATCAGTTCCCTTATTAGTCTGGCATTTGTCTTTGACAAAGAAATCTTGAAAAATGAATTGCAGTTAAAGAAAGAAGAAGAAGAGGCATGCAGGAAGGAATTTCATGGAAAGGAAGCACTTAATACTCAGGCCGAGGGCCAAGAAACAGAAGAAAGTTAGTGGACCGGCACACCCCCAGGGCCATGACCAGGGAGAGGGGCAAGGTGAGGAATTGAACTGAGTAAGAAGCATTTAGGTTAAAAAGACACCAGATAAGACTATTTTCTGACTTAGATTCCTTTCTATAAAAATGAGGGAAGTTATGATAATAACAACTGCCTTATAAAGGGGATCACATGGGTCACAGTTTTGGCATGTGGACAATGCCCAGTAACCAAGTGACCATCTCAGGACAGGGCTTAGAAGATGCTAGTTAGGCCGGAAATACTGATGCTCCCATATCGCCTCCTACACGGAAGTGAGTTATCATAACCAATTCTATTACCAAGTGGAATAGAAGCCAGTACAGACCCATCTTGATATCTCAGAGACCGTTCTGCTGAACGGTACGCTCAAGCTTGGGACGGACTATCCTGGTTCAGGCTTCTCCAAGTACAAAGCTGAGTGTGTGTCACCAGAATAGGAACATACTGCATGTTCAGAGCAGGCTGGCCAGATTGTGTACCGTAGAACTCGAGCAAGACTAATCTAATGTGCAGCTTTACATGGCATTGGGTGAGGTGTGGATATTGGGAGCCTGACTCTGTTGTGGACCCCACAGCAGCCCATCACGCAGTCCTGTGGCTGCTGCAGTTAGTATGGACACCTGGTTATGAGGGATGAAAACCCATTTCCCAAAACAACTGTATTCAATGCAACATATTTTTCATATATTTAATGGAGGAGAAATTTTTATTTTAACCAACATTTACGGGCATTGTAGTGTTCTGTGGAGGGAGCAGAAACCTGGTGGGGAGAGATACCAGGTACAGGAATCATGTTATTTTTATCTTAAGATTAGGTGCTCTGTGTTTTCCTCTCCCAATCCTCCTTTCTCCTTTTCCCAGACTAGAAAAACAAGAGATTATAGATGGAAGCTCCTGCTATACAAAGCCCCAGCTCGGTTAACCCTTTCTCCATTGCAATCCAAGCACCAGAAATCCCATTATTTAATGCTAATGTATTGTTTTTCTACTGCCTGGCTCTGGGAGATCCAGATTCTTGGCACCACGGACTCGAGCATCAGCCAAAGCCATAAAGAGGAGACAATTCTTCATTATCATCCCTGGAAGCTACTCTGGGACGAGGAGCAAACTGTGGTTTGGGTTTGCTAGTGTTCCTGTGTACATTCGGAAAGCATATCCCGAGGTGGTGGCTTCCGTGACAATCATCTTAATATATTCTGACCATCTTCTGCCCTATTTTGCTTTAAAAAAAAAAAAGAGAGAGAGAGAGCTTCCAGGACATCAACAGAGATGACAACCTTGAAAAGGAACAATGGATCTTTGAGAAAAGTGTGTCGCCCCTCTTTGTTCTCTTTCCGCTTTAGTTCTCACCACAACTCAGGTAAGTTTCTATTCCTTGTCTTCTCCCTTCCTGCCATTTTTATCTCAGTGATTACTTTTCTTCAGCCATAAAGTGAACCCTAGCTGTGAGTCAGGAGTCTAATCTTCCCAGTAACCTCACCAAGCCATGTAGACATGACCAAGGCAATCAAGAAGGCTGAAGTTTCTTCTCCTTCCAAACTGGTCCTGAGGCCTTTCCAGCTTCTCCGTAGACTAACTAAAACGCGATATGCTTCCTGTGTTCCCTCTGTCCCTGTGTTTTCAGAACTGAGTGAGGCACCGAGTAAGAACTTGATTTCCTTACTTCATCCCTGCTAAAACAATGCAAAGTAATGTCCGAGTTTCTGGTGGTGGAATCATCTTTGTAAATTGCATAATCCAACATGCACCTCAAAGTTTGATTTCCAAATAGTGTTTGGTATTTGCACAGCATCATTTGTTGAGCTCCTATGCAGCTGGCCAAACACACTGAGCTGACCAGTCTCTTGGATATTGAGGATAAATGTATATTATGGATCAAAGGAAATACGGACTAGTACTCAAAAAGCCAAGGGCAATCCTGAAAACATAGTCTCACGTTTGTAGCAAAATCCAGACATACATTCCCTATGGCAAAGGTGGATAAGGAAGCTTGTAAGAGTAGGTTGGCATAGATGATGAAGTCCAGTGGGCACGCTATTCTCTCATCTCTTCTTCTCATCATATTCTGCTCTTTGTACATGGTTTCCATCAGGATTCAGAGTCATGAAATACACTCCCTTACTCAGAAAACTGCAGGAAAGCAGCCTCAGTTCTCTTCAGCCTGGCTCTGATGCTGAAAACTATACCTCTTGGAACTTGTGAGCATATCACAGATGCTGAGCAGGTGAGCTTTAAAAAATGGGGTTCCATTTGAATAATCTGTCAGGCTACGAACGACAAAAAGCTATTTCTGATTCCAGCCAGAATGAGTGATTACTTTGATAACAAATTAAAACAAGCTTGGAAATTGGAAATTACCAGAATTAAGCTATCTCCAATGAATGACTGAGCTCCCCCCTTCAGTACATTTTCTTCTATATTAGCCATAAACATGAGCTCTTCATTAATAGAAATTGGTTCATTGCTACTGGCCACAAGGGGAATCTATTGGCTGTGTGGCACTAACTTCCAACCTGATCAAGAAGACAACTTGTTCTTAATATGAGTGCTTTCTTGGGAACTTAAAAATTCTTTATGTCCCTTTTGGCTTCTTGCATATGAAGCCAATTGTAATGTTCAACTTTTAAATGTTGGAATATTTTCTCTATATGGGATGTTTATGACACCAAATAATTTCTGGATGATTACTGTTTTTAATAACCATCTAATTACCATATTAATCAGAAATATCCTTCTGGCTTATAGAAGGCACAGGGGACAGAGGTAAGAAACAAACATATTCCTATTGCAAACCATTTGCGCAGAACTTGTGAGCTTCCTTTTCAGCAGACACGGAAGTGTTGCTAAACTGCAGGTTCAGTCATGGTGAATGGCCCTCGCTCATACTTACTGATAAGTAATTACTTAGAGCATTCAAAATGAAATGGGTAACTCGTGACCTTCCAAATTCCTGCATGTTCTGAATACTTCATTAAATGACCCTTTTATATTTTAACTTTATACAGTGGGAAAGGCTGTCATTTGGTAAAAAATTTATTCAGATATTTTCTGTTATTGCTTTTTTCCCTGATCCCTGATCTATACACGATGACCTTACACAGCAATGATTCAGAGGGGTTAATATTCCATAGCGGCCATGATTTTTCTTTATATTTGTCCTAGCTTTACCAAGCTTCCCTTCCATCAGGTGACCCTTGCCACCAATTTAGCTAGAAATTTTTGTCTAAATCACAGTGGTCATCTTCCTTGCTGCCCTCCCACCCTCTCCTCTCTGGGGTAGCTTTTCATGGAAGAGATGGAAATGCTAATGATATCTGTTCTGCCCCTCCCTCTCTCATTTTTCTGGCAAGAGTGTGTGTATGTGTGTGTGTGGTTATTTGTATGTCTAAAGAAATAATGAGAAATAGCCAGGGAGAATTTTCCAAAGTGTTGGGAGTTCCATTAGTAGAATTGCACTGATATTTTTTGTGTTTGATGAAATGGTAATTTCCCTGCTTCTCTTTCATACTGAGCTTGATGGACAGGCCCTTCTTTAATGTACAAATAATCTTTATGACCCTTGTAAGCAGGTCTGATGATACTCAGCTGAGTAATGTAGCAGAACTGAAATTTCCATCTACTTGATGTTTTGCACAGGGGTTTTGATGAAGTCACTGTCACCTGCTATTAACTTAATATCAAGTCTTAATAGGGTCCCTTTCTCACCATCGCCACGCTGTTGGGGTCCAAATTAATTACCAAGTAAAAATTCTGCCACATAAATTCTCGGTTCCCGTGGAGGAATAAAAAAAAGTTTTCAACCTCATTTGAGGGCTCAGAAGGCAGCCGGTGCAAGATTTGTCTTCAAGACACATCTAAGAAGTCTGCGTATCAATGAGAAAACCAGAGATGCCTGCAAATTGAGCTTCCTTTCTCAGGCTCTAGCCCTGTCTCATATTTTACAGCGTCCTCAGGCTTATTCTCAAAAATCACGAGACTCCTAGTTTAGTGCTCCTCAGTACTAAGCTATGCGTGGGAATTACAAAATGTTTCCTAAAAATAATCTATTCTTTAAGTATCCCATGTGTCAGAAAATACCAGATGAGGTATGAGATAAGATGAGCTAAATCTCTTCAAACCAGAATATTCTGTAAAAAGTTGTAAATTAATAGAATACATAAGAATTTTTTTTTAATCTACTCAATAGGCATCTAAAAATCGCCTAAAATTTCACCATCAGAAACAAATGTGTTATTAAATGATAACATCCATAACAGATCGAGGGGGAAAAAAGAAATTATGAAAGGATTAAAATGAATTTAATCATTAGGCACATGAGACTTCATATAAATTTGTTCAGAATATCACTGGGAAGGAAGACAGGATGCGTGGGGCATTCCGGAGAACATGGGATAAAGAGATACACAGTAATCGTTGGGAAGATAGGAAGGTCTTTCCCAAGGTTTGGTAGAGCTTTGAAGACAACTGTGTCTAAGACACAATTGTGTCATTGCTGATCTTTTCCAAAGACAACAGAAGGGAACAGAAGCCAGGGGTATTAACAGAGTCTATATATTCAAAAAATATGCAAAGAAAAATAATTAAAATCACAGAAGTACTTAAAAATTCTGTTAACATATAGAATCCTTAACTTTAATTAGGTATCAGATGCTAAGGAGCAAATAGATTATTCATTTTACCCTTTCTCCTAAAATCCAAAGCTGTGCTTTAGAGGCCTCTCTTACATCCCGTGGGACTTTTTTGCTATTTCCAGCTTCCATGCTGTTGATTTCCACTGCCCATACCTGCAGCTCCTTCTTTAGCTAGATAGGTCTATCCTCGACTCCTGGAGCCAATTTTCCAACTCAGGCAAAATTCAAGAAATGCCAGAAGTTTGTGTTTCTTGGGATTGTAGTCAACACCTGATCAACAGGGCATGAAGCCTGTGACCTTCACTTCATGTCTGATGAACCAGGGGTCAAGGCTTGCAATTCCCAATTCCCCTGGATCAGGCTGAGGTCATCCTCTCATAGGTCCTTGCCTCCACATCTCAGCGTTGCCTAGCTTCCTCCCTTTTCCTGACCTGATTCCCCATTTTCATAACAAATTCTCTTTGACAAATCACTTGCACACCTTTTCAGGGCCTTCTTGTGAGGAACTCAACTGTGACACACTGTGGCTGGGTGAAGCCAGATGAAGATTTGAATGAAATTTGAATCTATTGTGGCCAACCCCAAGTGCATCATGATGTCACACCATCACTTCCTCTTATCATTTCTGTTAGGAAGGTGAGATTCTCATAGTCACCCAAACCCAAAGCTTTGGAGGCAGTTTTAAACATTTTGTTTTTAATTAATGACTTAACTAACATTTTCATTGCATTTGTAGTTTGTGAAATATTTCCATTTACTTAATATCACTTGATTCCCACACTAAACTTTAGAAACTTAAAGGTGGGATTTCTTGAAAGTCTCAGAGTGAGGCTTCAAACAGTAAACGAAATTAAACAGTGAGAAAATTGAATAATGGGAATGAGGGCCTGTGCCTTTGACTTTGATTGACTACTTTTCTACAGAGCCAGATGTTATTCCTTCAGGATATCTTTCAGATGCCTCCCCCCTTTTTTTTTTCTTTTTTCTTTGTTTCTTCCGCACAACACTGGCTTAGACCCTCACGGTCCTTTCTCAGTTATGGCGATTGCCTCTTCAATGATATGCTGCCTCTGTTTTCCCCTGTTTCATGCTTGCATCCCCCAGCAAACAACAAAGTCACAATTTTTTTTTACCCCCCCCCCGTGGTCTGTATCCTGAAGACTTTTCTAGTTTTAATTCTTTTCACCTTTGCTAACTAATGCTAGGTTTTATGGGTTACTGAATCATAGCAATACAGAAATGGATAGTACAGAAATGAATACCTTGAAGTTGGGTGCTGCAGTAATGAAAATCTTATGTGTGAGATGCTGACATAGCAAGTGAGCAATGAGAGGCAATAAAACTCATGAGGTTGGAGGAAAAGGTTGAAAAGCTGGTTGGGCCTATGATGTACTGGACAAAACTCTTGGTTGAACTGTTAATATGAAGTCAGATCACATACCTAAGGGGCTTACTGTATCAGAGGGAGAGGTTGGAAGACTTGGTGTTAGTAGTGTGTGTTGGCAAAATGATGTGCTCTAGTCAAGGGACCGTCCACCAGAGCAGTGAAGCTACCTTAGGTCTACGCTTGAAAGGTACCCTATGCAGTCCTCTAGTTTTTATTTCCTCCACAAAGAGCTTGAAGCACTTGTGTAGAAAATGGCAGAATCTTGAGATGACAATATCTTGGACACACAACTCAGTACTGGAAGACAGCCTCCAAGCAGAAGTGCCAGGATCAAGTTGGTCTCCAAATGAAAAAGGAGTAACCTGTTACTGTGTGAAGTCCTGAGATCTTGGAGTTTATTTTTGATATCAAAGAATGCTCGAGGTCATTGTGTTGGAGAGCCCATAATGCCTAAACCTTCCATTCTAGCACTTAGCCCAGTAGTATACACAGAGCTAAATGTGCACTGTTCCTTCAATCAAACAGAAACAAAAACTCGTATCACAAACTCATTTTAATGAATAAAAAGTATACAGCCATTTGCAGATACTAGTGCACAACAACTATATAAATAATAGAAGAAGAAGCATCAAGGAAGAAAATGGTGATTATGTTTAATATCTCAAAATAATTATTCTTAACAGCTATGAGTTGAATTATTCAATTATAACAAAGTGAATAGAAAACAATAATTAGTTGAGACATTTTCAGAAAATACTCATCACCATGCCCCCAAATTGTTTTTTATTTACATAAACCATTAAGTAAATGGATGGAAAATATAGCTACAGTCTTTATAACAAATTTATTGTTTTCTTAGTTAACACAATTAAAAAATCCTGGTGATTATTTATTTCCTCAGGGGGTAGAAAATATTAGACTACAATTTTAGCAAACAGCTCAGAGCAAGGGAAGTGAGGCTTCTGAGTGTTTTTGACATTTACAGCCTGTGAATCTGAGTTCATAAACAGTCTCTTCACTTCCCCAATGGCTCTGGTCTACAATGTCTGGTTCTGATGACTTCATCTGCTACATCAGTTAAGGTGAGTTTCCTAAGAATAACAAAACTTGGCACAGTGACATCGATATAAGCCAGCGGACACTTTTAAGTGGCTTTCCCATCTTACCGGCCTCTACAGCAGTCAGCTTTTTCTCAGCAGTACGGACTAGCCTCCTTCCCCAAGTCCCAGTGTTGAGAATTCAAGCGTCAATTGTGGTAAATCCCACCTAACTCAATTTCTCAGTCATTACCATTTATCCTCCTTCCACTCATGCCCTGCCCTCGTAGTGACCTCTTCTCACTGCCCATACCCTGATGTCCAGTTCGCTTGCACCCATGTAATGAGATCGTGGCTTTGTGTTTAGAGGATCCCTTCCAGCTTCTCTTCACGCTTTTCTGCCCAGCCTCTGGCACTCTTGGGAATCCACCCTTCACTCATCCTAGCCTCCAGTCAGTGCCGCAGCCATCAACTCTGCGGGGAGCTGTCCAGCACCAAGCCTGACTCCAGAGTTCGAGGACTCAGCCTCTGTTCAGACCTCAGTTTGAGCCTATGACATTAAAACTCCACAGGCACACATCTGTGTGTTTTTGATGTCATTAAGGCAAATACAGTGGAATCTCCATAGTTGACCACCTCCCTACATTGACCATGTCTATAAGTTGACCTAATTTTTATAGAGCACATGCACATATCAAGCATATAGACCTAGTTCTTCATGTTGACCATTTCTGCATACAAACTATGGCCTCTTAAATGGCCAACTTATATAGGTTCTACTGTACTTAAAATGTAGAACAGCAAAGAATATCAACAGAAGGGTCTATGTCCAGGCTGTCCTTTGCAGTGTTCCAAAGCAGGGCATGCATGGCCTCTGCCACTCTCCCAAGACATTCTCTTAGGCCCAAATACAGCAACCCCTAAACCTCAGTCTTTTCTACATTTCCCCCACTCAGTCTCTAACCTCAAGCCTTGTCCCTCAGGGGACTTGGTGGTGTGAAACAAATGACAAGGGCAGGAAGTATCCCCCAAACTGACCGCTGATAATGCTAAAATACACACAGATTACCTGAGCAGAGAAAAGAAGAGTGATGCTACACCAATTGCAATGCACACCTTTATTTGGGAAAAAAGAGGTAACTTTTCTACAATTTCTGGAAAATTGTCTCTGTAAACATCTTCTGTAGGATATCTTCAGACTACCCAATCACCATGGGAGATTAGCCTCAGTGGTCATGATACACTCCTAAAGCTTCAAGCCCATCTCACATTTGTTTGATTGTGGTTCCTGTCTGTAAAACATTTTAAAGTATGTATATTTATAAGTACAGTACAATCTCCAAAGCTGAAAACCTGCCTACTTTGAGCACCTCCTTAAATTGACCTACTTTTCATAGACCACCATGTACCACATATCAGTACAATAGGCCTAGTTCCTTATATTCTTTTTTTTTTTTAATGGAGTAGACAGAGTCTCACTTTGTGTCCTTCAGTAGGGTACATAGCTCACAGCAACCTCTGCCAACCCCTGGGTCCCTGGATTTTCTGGCTTCATCCTCCCAAGTAGCTGGGATTACAGGTGCCTGCCAGAACGCCTGGCAGTTGTTGGTTGAGACAGGGTCTCACTCTGGCTCTCCTTCTGGCTCATGCTGGTCTCGAACCACTGAGCATAGGTGATCCACCCGCCTCGGCCTCCCACAGTGCTGGAACAACAGGCGTGAGCCACCACGCCCGGCCCCTAGTTCCTTATATTGACCATCTCCATATGTTGACCAGCTTTTTACAGTCCCTTGGGTGGTCAACTTACAGCTGTACTACTGTAATATCTAGAAATTATTATAAAAAATATATACATTATGAAACACCCAAAACAAACAGAAATTATAAAGAATGAGATGAAAGAGAAAAAAGAAGGGAAATCTGAAGCTCTGACTTTTTTTCTTCACTGCCAGTTAAGAGTCACATGTACTCCCCATGGGGCAGGAATCCCACTTTGGACTTTCGGAGTATTCTAAGAAAAGGGTGGTGCACTTAGTAAAAGGTTGAATGATATGTCTCAGCAGGAAAGAAACACAGATGGACGGGACTTGAAAATCTTATTTATGCATTCCTGTTCCTACCACTTGGGCTAAAAGTTTTCCCTGCAGCTGGAATACACATAATGTTGTGGATACCATGGGTAGATCTCTCCTCATAAGACACCTATGGAATTTTCAGCATTTTCCAGTTGTTTTTGTGCCCAGATGCTCTTGTCTGAATTCTCCTAATTTTATTTCCTTCCTTGGGGAATTATTCTTTCCTTTCCTTTCCAGACTTCCTCCTCGTGAATCCATCTGCAGGAATCCTTCAGCAGAAAGATGTGGAGATGTTGGTGGGGAAAGAGAATCCAAGAGCCTTGGCATTTTTGTTTCCATATAATAGGCACCTACTGCAACCAGCTAAAGGGCATCGTGAGCTGTCCTTGACTCTCCAGAGCACAAATAGCATTTATCTCTGGGCAGCGGGCAGCGCCAACGCGGGTTTTTGTCAACCTGTCAATTTTTTTTTTCCTTAAACAGAAAGCAGAGTTCAGTAAATAAAGATAAATGATTGTGCTCCTTCTCTGCAGACCCTGGAGCTAAACTGAACAGGCCTCTTATGGTTTGGCCCTGCTTCATTGACTGTTCAGACAGCCCAATAATACGACAGATGTACCCAGCCGTTCCCTCTTCCCCGCTGTCCATTAGATTATGTTCATTTTGTCTGAGATGCCATTAGAAGTCTCAAGGTCAAAAAAGTCACAGGGAAGAAAAGAAGATGACTAATTTTTTCCCTGCAGCCCTTCATTGCCCAAGGAGCCTCCAGACAGGTGGGCTCCTACTTTGTGAGGGGTGCAGAGAGGGGGGCACTGTGCAATTTACTTGAAATAAATGCAGGTGTGCAATTAACCCAGACACACTTCTGGCAACCAGCACGGCTTGGCATTACAAGTTTTATTTGAATTGTGGGAGAATATTCTTTGGGATATTTTCCTAAATGACAAATGAACGATCTACCTGCAACAGCATGGTAAGGAAGAGCTCGTGGCACAGATGAGGCTTACCTTCCTTCCTTCCTTCCTTCCTTCCTTCCTTCCTTTCTCTCTCTCTCTTTCCTTCTGTCTTTCTTTCTTCTAAGAAAAAAATAACAGGCAATAGTGTTTTGATCCCAAACGATGTTTCCCTTGGGATTTCTTGAGGATATCATGCAAATAGGGAATTTGTCCCTGCTTAGCAGCTGTGATTATGCACGTAATGGTCCTTGAATTTATATAGTGCGTTACTCCTAAGCTCAAAGCACTTAACGCACAGGGCCACATCATTAACACTTAGAATCACAGAATGTGAAGACTGGGGGAGACTGTGAGGATTACCTGCTTCAGCTCCTCTGTAGATAGAAAGACACACAGTGCTGACATATGGAGTCCTCCAGTTGCTTCACACACCTGAGTCAGATTAGCCTTCTAAACAACAGTCAGGGCTACGCTTTTTTTCATCACTAAAAGCCCCGCAATATGAGCCTGGGTACAAGAGAGATGCACCATCCATTCTAGGGTCAGAAAGTTAGAAACTTAAGGACCACATTATCTTTCCAGAAATCTATGAATTCTGCCCAAATATTCAGAAAAGGAGAGGCACAAAGAGGAAATTATGTAAGAAGGCTCCAGGTCCCAGCACTTTTATAAGATCCACTCTCCTTTAATTTTTAAGTACTATGAGAGATATGACAGGGGATTATTGTTTGAAGAAGTGTTTTGCTGCTTAGAAAAAAATATAAGTTAATATAGTATCCTTGGAAGATTAACATCTAACATGACCTTAAGCAAGTCTGAGAAGAACAACAGAATTTAACCTCAATCCCACAGCCTCTTGTTGAGTTGGGGCTGTGCACGGCAACAGTGTGACAAGTCTCTGGAGTGAGCACGTGCATATTGACAATACTTTTGTTCTTATCTAATTGCATTAAAAAAGTATTTACTGAGCATCATCTTGTGGTTATCAGTGTACTATGTCAAAGGCCAGAAAATATAACTATTTAGGAGCCTTTCAACCTATCAGAGCAGAGAAAACTCATACAATAACTACATGTCTATTTTTTTTAATATTAACACCGATATTCACAGCTCAGAACACAGGAGTTTTTTTTTTGTTTTTTTTTTTAAGAGACAGAGTCTCACTTTGTCACCCTTGGTAGAGTGCCATGGTATCACAGCTCACAGCAACCTCCAGCTCTCGGGCATAGGTGATTCTCTTGCCTCAGCCTCCCAAGTAGCTGGGACTATAGGTGCCTGCTGCAACGCCCAGCTATTTTCTTGTTGCAGTTTGGCTGGGGCCAAATTTGAACCCACCATCCTCCATATATGGGGCCGGCGCCCTGCTCACTGAGCCACAGGTACCGCCTAAACATGGGAGAATTTTTAAAAGATAAATTATATGAAAGTAAGTACAATTTGAATTGGTCTTTATTAGAATTAGAAGAGATATTAAAGACCATTTCTCTTATAGATTGATAAACTGAGGCCCAGAGAAATGATTTGACTTGTCCACAAGTAGAAATCAGGAGAAATGTAACCGAGACTGTTCCACATGCCTCTTCGTCTCCACTTCAGTGCCTTTGGTGCAATAGTCTTCTCCAGTTTAGGAAGAGCGAGACCCTTAGGAGAAACAAAGGACAGAAGTAGGAAGCAAGAGAAGGGCCCCTCTTCAGAGGAGAAAGCACCAAGGCACAGTGGTCAGTAGGCCATGGTCCAGACTACCAGAAAAGATCTGAGAAGACACGTCCATTTAGTAAGTGATTGCTGAGTAAGGTCCTAGTGTGGCACTGAGCTAGAAGATATGAGGGTGGCAAAAGAAAAAAAAATTAGGAAACATAGTTTCTGCCCTCAAGAACTCTCTCTAGAGGAGAGGGATGGGAAGTACCTTGGTAAGAGGAGCTCCAGAACAGAGAGGAAACACAAAGCTTCAAAGCCTGAGAGCACCTCCAGGCAAACAACTGCCAAATCCCCTCCAGATTTTGCTCCTGAGTCCAGATTCATACAACCACCTGCTTGTTGACATCAGCACCTGTATTTCTCATACTCCCCCCAGTCTCAAAAATCCAAAGCTGAATACATCACTCCCACTCTTCTTCACCTTCCATCCTTGGTCCTCCTCCAAGTTTCCCCTCTCTGCAAGATTCCTCAATTGCCCATCATAGTAAGAAGCAAAACTATACCCCACCCCACCTATCCTGTCATTCAAGACAGAATCCTGGAACTCATCCTTGACTCTTCCCTTTCTTTCACTGTTTACATCCAATCGATTCCAAGTGGTTTCCTCTCTTAAATAGCTCTATAATCTCAGAACTCCATGCCAATGACCTAGCTCAATGCACCATTACCCCCCCCCCCACTGTGGCATGAGTGCACTCACTGCTCTCCTAGCTTCCTAACCCCCCTCAAGCCAATATATACACTAGGACTTAATGATTATTCTTTAATTCACATCTAATCATACCTTTCTTCTTACTGTTGCTCTTTGTATTAAGTACAAAACTGCTAAAGAGGTTACAAAGATTTTTCCCATTTTTTGCCTACTCACATACCCAATCTCACTTCCCATCAATTTTCCTTCCCCTGACACTCCCCCACCTATTCCTTGCTTTATTCCTGGGTATTGTCATACCTTCTTGCTTTTTTTATATACTGTTTCCTTCTGTCCCTACACAAATTCACAGACATGCACACATCAGTACAGATACACAAGCAGACTTCCCCTGGCTAACTCCAATTCATCCTTAGATTTCAGCTTAAATCTCACTTCGTCCTAGAGCAGTGATTTTCAACCTGTGTGCCCCAAGATAAAAAAGGTTGAAAAACATCGCTCTAGAGTTTCCTTGACCCGTGGACCACACACAGACCTGTTTCCATAGTATCATGTTTTCTTTATCATAATATGTACCACACTTTATAGTAACATTTTAAAATATCTGACTTTGCCCAGCATCATGGCTAGCACTCAGCACAAAGCATGCACATAGTGCTTGATAAACACTGAATGAATGAACACATGATTACTTGAGGATCGCCAGAGCATACACCCTCAGGCAAGCAGGTCTCCAAAGGTAGAGAAGAGAACACGCTTTAAGTAAAAAACAGGTATATCAGAAGCAATTTAAAAGGTCCTTCTCCCAGCAGGCTGGTGCCATGCCTGGATCAGACCACGGCTGAGATCGTCATTTTCCTGAGCATTAAATTCATTCACAAATGTTAATGGGTCTGGAAAAAAAAATAATTGCAGTGGTAACAAATTAGGGGTCTGTTACACTAACTAACTTTTCTCTATTAACACAGAATCTACTTTGAAGAGAAGAAAGAGCCAAGTGAGCAGATTTCATAATTGCAGAACTTTATTTTCACTTTGCTCTAACTTTCCCAGTGAAACAGAACATAAAGAAAGCCTTTTGCAAATGGATAATTACACACCACATCTCAGGATTATGAGATACCGTGTAACCTTTTCTCCTTCTTTCCCAATGTGACTGAGCACTATCACAAAGCTAATCTTGCCCATATGGGGGGAAAAAAGGCACTTCAAGTCATTCTTCATATCGAATAGCATGATTTCATGTTTATTAACATATACCCATAAAATGTATAATCCTTTTGCAGTACCCGCAAAGATTGTATAGATCAGCTAATCCAAACTTCTATTTTAAAAGCTGAAAGTAAGGTCAAGAAAAGTTAAATGCCTCCTTCTAACATGAAAATCCTGAAATGAAAGAAACTTACATCAAATGAACACTAATGGCTGCCTTTGTAGAGATGTGAAGCGGAGGGTCATCCTTAGGTGCAGGAAGAGAGAATGGAGTGGAGACAGATGCCAAATCAAAAGAAAATAAAAATAAATAGAGAAGTTTGCAAGTTTAGCTCAGATGGTTTAAGACAAAGCATTTGTTTGACATTTATCCCTCATGCACACAGAAAGGTAAGATACTAAAATGTCAGGAGTATGGGATGTGGAATTACACAGACTCACCTCCTACCCAAAACACAACCCGAACCCATCACTCCAGCATTCCCCTTAATGGATGCTCCACTTGCTATTGGGCCCACCGATACTCATGTCATGTTTACCCAACTTTGTCAACTTGGTCCATCCGTGATGTTCAGAACTTAATCATGCATATGGGAAAACCCTCAGAGAGCTCTGTAACGGTGACCTTCATATAGTTTCTCTCCCCTGTACCAAGTATTAAGAACAAATTTGATTCACTTCACATCTTTAGATTGAAAACTCTCTCAGGCCTTCAGTTCACATTTGGGTGATAGTTACCTGGATCACTGTGGGCAAACATGCAGCTCAATTTGTTGTTTAAAGTGACAGAGACCAAATAACAGGATGACCACCTCTTCTGCTTTCAGCATGTTGTATTTAACCGTGTCCATTTGAAAAGTTTTCTGCACTTAAGGAAATTAGTACATCTCTCTTACTAAACTCAGAAAAACCAAGTCCAAGTCCCAGACCAAAGTTATCAGAAGATTGATTCATCAGTAGAATTCAAGGAATGAAAGATTCCTAAAGGATCTGCTTCATTCACTGGTCTAAGAAAGTAACATGTATATGTTTACAAGTAATCATTCAACTTCGGAAACCTTCATAAAACTACTGAAATAACTTGTTAAAGTCAACAGTGACCTCTGTTTTGCTGAAGTCAAGGATTGTATTATGGGCCTTCCTCTGGCCCCTCCCAGAAGTAACAGCTGAAACAAATAATCACTCCCTCTTTCATGAACCCCTTCCTTCTTTTGTCTTTGGGGACAATGCTCTAATTTTATCTTTTTTTTTTTAACATTTAACATCTTATCTTAACTTCTTTTTTAAATTATTTTTATTAAATCATAGCGGTAATACATTAATGCAATCATGGGGTACAATGTGCTGGTTTTACATACAATTTGAAATGCTTTCATCAGACTGGTCAACATAGCCCTCACAGCATTTTCTTGGTTATTGTGTTAAGATACTTATATTCTATACCTAGTAAATTTCATATGTACCCCAGTAAGATGCACTGTAGGTATGGTCCCACCAATTACTCTCCCTCCACTCATCCTCCTTCCTCCCCTCCCCTCCTATTATTTCATCTCTTGGCACACTGGCTGGTTCTCCACTTTCTGCTCCTTTTCTAATTTCTCTTCATTTTACCAACCCTAAACAGAGGGCTGCTCCATGCTAAAACTTTAGACATCCCCTGAGTAATTTCCTACAAGTTTGTGGCTTTAAATATTATCTGAATGCTGTTGGCTTTCATTGCAGACCTCCATAATCTTATAACAAGCTGCCTTCTCACCATCTACAGCTAGATGTGTAATAAGCACCAGGCCTTAATCTATGTACAGAGATCCTCTTGATTCTACCCCAGACCTGCTCCTCCTGCTTCCTTCTCCATCTCTATAAATGCTTGCTCCATTTTTCCATGTGCTCAGGTCTAAACACTTGAACCCAACTTTAGTTCTTCTCTTGAACCCCTAATTTACCTCCAACCCAACAGAAAATCCCACTGGCTCCACTTTCAAAACAGAAACAGGGTGTAATAATTTTTCTTTCACCAGCTACACATCGGTCCAAGCTACCATTATTCCTTAGCAAGAACATTGTGATAGCTTTTTATTTGGTCTTCCTACTTTTACCTACAGAAATTCAGATATATACAAATATATATATTTCTAAACTAAAGTTAGAGCATAACTGTCCTCTACCCAAATTCTTCTATTTCACCAGAGTAGAAGGCAAGTCCTTCCATGACCCATAAGGCTCTACATAAGTGAGATCCTCACTGCCTCACTGATCACACACCCTCACCCCTCCCTCTTCACTTAGCTTTAGCCACCCTAACTTTTCTGCTTTTGTTCAAAGGTACCAAGTCCATTCCTACCTCAAAACTTTTCTCTTATTATTTTCCTCACCAAAAACTCTTCTTCCAGAGTTCACAAACTCATCCAAGAACGAAGTGCAGCATACATCATTACTGGCGATCACTACAGTCACCTTTCAAGTACTTCCCTTGGGAAGCTATGCACCAATGACAGCACCTAGTCCACCTTTCAAAGAAGTTTTGGAAATCTTTTTCTGGAATGGCCATCAGAGACATCATCTTATTATCCTTGATGTTCTGATGCATCAAAATACTCTCCTTTCAGTATTCCTTTACTTTTGGGTAAAGACAAAAGTTATTGGGGACCAGATTGGGTGTGTAGGGAGGGTTATCTGTTTATTGGTTAAAACCCCCCTTACAGTCAGTGTCAGTACTTGATGCAAGAGCCATGAGTTGTTGGCCAAGATTTTCAGTTAAGATTTCCTGGCCATTTATGGATGTGTATGTGGTCTACTATGCTTCTCACAGTCAGCTTATGATTTTGATGCACAACTTGATGAATTTTTGCAATGTTGTCACCAGTTGTGCTTGTTACCAGCCAACCTGACCTCTCTTTATCAGTGACCCTTTTTCTTCCTCAGAAAAAATGTTTAATCCATTTGTACATTGCCATTTTCTGAGTGGAATTATCCTTATAAGCTTAAGCTAACATGTCCCTGATTTCACTACCACATTTGCCAAGTTTAACAAGAAATTTAATGTTTGCTCATCACTCCAACAGTCTCATGATGGTACATAAAAACATGCAACAATAATGAACACCACTAAACAAGGCACTGCCACACATTGACATGAACAAAACTGTGAGACACTGATACGCCAAGGTTATGAAACCTTACTGAGTTGTTTGGACAGTGCTGCTAATATAAGCACACAGTGGCAAGTTTGTAAACTTAATTGTCAGAACTCATACACGTGGTTCATCTCCTTTTTCCTTCATTCCTCCACTGATCTTTCCTCCCCCCCATAGCATCTCCTCACTCTAGTTCTTGATATACTCATTTTTCTGCTATATTTATCTCCATAGCACTTGCCATCATCCAACTTACTGCCTATTATTTATCTGTGTTCATCAACTTTACTGGAAGATAAATTCCACATAAGCAAAAAAATTGTTTGGTTCACTACGAATTCTCAATACCTAGAAGAGTACTTGGTGCATAGTATGTGTGTGATAAAAATGTAATGTTTTAATGAATGAATAAATGAATGGTAATTGCATTAAATAAGAATTCATTTAGGCCTAAAAATAGTATGTTCAATTAATAGTTAAGGATGCAAAGAGCCACAGGAATTGGGGCTCAAATTATTAGTCTAACTATTAAGGCTATAATTTGAGGAAAAGTAGAGGGTTGTCCATATCAAGACTACCTTTAAACTGAGTGGTTGGGCTTACATTTCATCTCTAACAGGAAGGATCCAGGGAAAAAAATCCTATCTCAGTCATAAAGCTATGGAAACAAAAATCTGACATGTCACTGTTATTCCACTGGGGCTAGTACTCCACACACCACAGTCAGGAAAACAAAAAAATCCTCTATTTATGGCTCCCAAACTAAATGAAATCTTCATTATTTTCCATAAGCATGACTCTATTAAAAAGTATATAGGTAGATAGATTTTTTTGCTCTTCCAAAGCTGATATGTAAAGATAAGCTATGACCTTTATAAATGGGATAACCATGATATAAAACAATTGCTGATTTTGCCATTATTCTAATGTAATGTGGAAATTATGATTAATTTTGTAAGCTTTTTCTTTTAAAAACGTTTGTGTGTGTATGTGTGTGTGTTTGATTTGATGAGCTAGTTCTGAAGTCTGACTCTCTTTATAAGTAAACATTGCCATTTCTTTTCTCTGAGTAATCCTACTGCCAAACTTTCCCTGATATCTGAGAGTAGTGACACTACAATCATTCCTTTAAACTCCTCTTTAGTCTGGTCAGCACTATACAATTTAGCACCTAATCATATCACTTTGGTATTATTTACCATAATTTCATGAATTAACATCATAACAGTTAGCACATTACCCTTAATATACTAGAAACAGAATATTTATTAATTTGTATGCACTGTGGTATTCTTTAAAAAGTCCTGAATTTGAAAGTTGAAAGAATTCTATTCACATCAAGCATTTATTGCTTACTAGCTAGAAAATTGTACATCTCTTCTCTCTACTTTCAGTGTCTTCATCAGTAAAACATAATGTCACTCTCCATTGGTGGGTTGTAGTGAGGAAGGGAATAGGTTATTTATATGAAGCTTATGCAGGTGTACCTTGTATATTGTAGATGTATCTGCTCTCTGTTGTCAGTTGGTTCTAGATCCAAACTGACTTCCCCTGAGTGAAGCCTTCCAAGCCCGAGTCCTCATCCTGACCACGTAGGAGAATTACCTGAAAAGATTTTTTAAATCACCGATCCCAAGACTCCACTAGTTAGCTTCTTGTGGGGGAAAAAAAATCTGGTCAAAGGTGATTTTTCAAATTCATTCTGATAATTTTAATGTGTGAGCAAGGTTGACAATCAGCCTACTCAAGTTGGCCTGCCTAAGTTTAAATCTCAGTTCCACCACTTATCAGTTTATGACTTAAGCAAAGTAAATTAATCTCTCCAGGATTCTTTCTCTCAATTTGTAAAATAGGATTAATAGTAGTGACTTCTTAATAGGGTTGTCATGAGGATCGAAAGTGATCATTGATGGAAAGTGCTTAAAATATCATCTAGGATATACTAAGAGCTCAGTAAATGAGAGTTAGTATTATTACTAAAAATCAGCTCTGTTTCATTCTTCTCAAAGGCAGGGACCATGCCTTGTGTTCATTTCTCATCACAGTAGTGAGACTGTGTATGTAACTTGCATATTGTCCATTTGTGCTCATGGACCAGTTAGAGTTTTCTTTCAGCTGTGCTGTAGTGCAAAACCCTACAGAATAGAATCTCAGCATAAGCTACTATCTGCTCACAGCTTGAAAAACATCATTTGGGAACTACTTAGGGCAAGACATACACCTGAGGAAAAAGTGGGAGCAGAAATATCCCAAAGGGAAATGAGAAATCATACAGCCTATGATTTTTCCCTTGGCTGGCCTTAGTGGAAAGCAAATGGGCAGGGGAGGGAGGGATGTGTTTTTGCACACTTAAATTATGAAAAAAAAAAAAAAGCAATTTGGATGAATCTTGGTCTTCAAAATGAGGGAAATAGAGACTATTGGGTGGGCAAACCCTGGCAGCTTACCTGTACGTCTTTGACATGAAGATTGAGTATTCTATTACATAAATAGAACATTAACAAGATGATATTAAAAATTCAGCAGTGATCTATGTTTCAATCTTCAGAGCAAAACTTATCAAGAAGAATACACTGTATAATGGCCAAATGGTGTTTTCTTCATTATATTGGCACTTTACAAATTCAGAAAGGAACACTTACCTCACACCATTTGTTTTCCTTAGACAGTTCCAAGAAGAAAAATGTCAAATAATTATATTCTTGTTGCTCTCCAGACTTTTCATTTGATATTCAATATGAAGACTAATATGAGGAGGTGGAAAATAATTTCTCTTCACCTATCTCATACAGTTTACTTTTATTAGCTAAGCTCTTTACCGGAAATTCAATAGACTGATTATGGCCTACCTTTTAATCTATGAACTTTGTATTCTGTTAATTCCCATGCTGACTACAAAATACAAGGAGAGTTTTCAAAAAAATGCATTGGTGTTAACAGTAACTAAGCCACCATATGGTGAATTATTCTATTTTCTGGCATGTTTTATTGAGAAAACATGATACTTGCTACATTATAGTAATGATGATGATTATTTCCAACATATTTAATAAAGTGTTTTAGATTTGACTATTTCTATTAAACTAACCAGATGGTGATAGCACATAATTTCACCCAGAAATGTACATTAATTATTAACAATAAATGTAGGGCAAAACAACAGACTTCAGTAATATAACTGCACATCTGCAAAGGAGATTGTTGGCGATTTGAAAATGCTAATTCTGTGATTAATCTTCCATTTGGCTACTGAGCAATGTTAAGTCAGGAAAAAAAGAATGCTAAGATGAATGATGGAATGTGCAGACTTCAAATCTGAGTCTGATCTCAGACACCAGAAGGATGCTTTTGTAGGCAGCAAAAACTTCTCACCCCAAAAAAAAAAAAAATGTGTAGTTTTGTCACAAAACAATTTGGAGGAAGTATGTTATTTTGTCTTTATTTGAAGCATCTGTCCCTGGGAAAATACAGGACATCCTTTTCTTCCTTCTGTTTTAAGATTTCAAACTCACCATCCTGTAAACTCTTCCCTTACAGAATTAACCACTTTCACATAGCCTGCAATCTCCTTTCCACAACACAAGGAAAATTATCCTCTGCTGTCACAAAACCATGATGCTTTCACATCTGGGATCCAGCATGCAGTTCTGTGCACTCTACCTCAAGGGAGATATAACAATGATGAAAAAGTTCCAAGTAATCAAGGGGACTGATTAAGGACCTTCTGTGGGAGGACAAACTGGGAGAAGGGGACTCTTCAGTCCACACACACAGACAGAAGGGAAATACAGCCAACATCTTTAATGCTAAAACTGAAAATAGGTGGAAAACACATCGGATGAACTAATATCAGTTGTGAAGGATGTAGATAACCAAGAAGAGTTTATATTAGTGGCCTTTGAAAAGGGCATAATGTGTGTTATAACTTTAAAAAGTAGATGGGAAAAAACTTTTATAAAACTACAAATCTTTGTATCCAAAAGATAATATAAATTTAAAGTGGAATTTTAGAAATTTTCCCTTTAATTTCCAGAGCATGCATTTATACTAAGTTATAAGCTGTTTTAGAAAAATAGTTGGCTAATGATTATTAATTATTTCCTTTCATAAAGAAACAGGTGAACATGTTAGACTCCGACAGTCAGTCATAAGGAATAGTCAATAAAATTTCTATATTTACTATTAATGATAAATCTTTAGTAATCACAATAAATAAAACTAATAAAACTATAGCTAGATTGACAAATAAAAAAAAGAGAAAAGATCCAAATTGCCAAAATCATGAATAAAAGAG